>JAJHPF010000001.1:7838298-8059747 GCA_024447775.1 Carex cristatella | reverse complement strand
TGGAAAACGAACCAAAATACAATGAGAGAAGCGGGTCGCACCATCAAACTCAATCCAAATATGGCACCACAGTATGAGACAAATTAACCCAGAAGAGAATTTCTTTCTGGTACGGCTGATGTCACAACAAATCAGTGTACAAAATCGGAAAAAACTAACAAAATGCCAAATGATTTTTTTTTTATTCAAATGCCAAAATGCTTTGTGTCACAACTCAGAAGAGAACGTTGGTTCTCATCTTTTCTCTCTCATTTGCAAAAGAGTTGGTCTTTTACGAACAGTAATAAAGCTAAGCTTGTGGACCCCGCTTCAGAAAAAAAAAAGTAACGACTTAATTACCTTCAAATTTTGATTTTTAATTACCAACCAGGTCCGGAAAGTGTATTAAGTCCTCTCCCTTTCTTCAGCAAATGGATAATACAATTTTTTATTTTCTTGTTTTTTTAATCAAGGATAAGAAATCATTCTTAATGTAGAATTATTGACAATTAATCAATATGATACTCTTAAAATTATTATAAACAACCAAAATTATTTAGAATCTACGATGTATAATTATATAGAGAGAGATAGAGAGAGAGATGGGCTAACTTGCTTTGGGAAGTACAAGCCTCTTTGTACTCTTAACTCTAAAACCTATCAGATTAACTTCGAACTACGAATCTAAACCGTTAAATTCCTTCTACCTTACGAGTGATGCGTCTCCATGTGAAAATTTTAAAGTTTCGAATTAATTTAGTATAAAGTCAAGTGCTCAAAATTAGAAGGTTTCAAAATTAATTTTAATGCATTCATTTTTGAAAGTCTTTTGATCACTTGACTTTATACTAAATTAATTTGAAACTTTAAAATTTTCACATGCAGACGAATCACTCGTAAGGTAGAAGAATTTCAACGGTTTGGATTCGTCATTCGAAGTTAATCCGATAAGTTTTAGAGTTTAGAGTACAAAGGGGCTTGGTACTTCTAGGAGTACCCTAGTTCTACTCTAAATATATATATATATATATGAGGAGGGATCCAATTACACCTTTTTTTTAACACATCCTGACACTGTTTTTTTTATAGGTCAATTTTGCAATTTCAAAATCCAAACAATCGATCCGAACCGTTTAACATGATAACATATTAAAATGTACTTGGAGATCAAATTTTACATTTTTTTAAATTTTTTTACTATTTATTAAGATGGTTACAAAATTGCTGTTTTTCAATGGTCCGAAAACAACGATTTTGTAACCATCTTAATAAATAGTAAAAAAATTTTAAAAAATATAAAATTTCATCTCCAAGCACATTTTAATATATCAATCATGTTGAACGGTTTGGATATATATATGAATAATAATCAAATTTTATTATATAAAATCCCACTAAAAATAACGTAGAGGCAGTACCAAAATATATATTAGCCCCACTGAAAGTCGATTAGGCAATTTGAAACAGTTACTTGTTAATTATAATCTCAGAGCACTAATGCACTAATATTAACCTGAACAGAGAGCACTTGAAGCAGTTCACTAATGCAGTCCTGAATTAATTAGTTCTACTTGAGCATGATTATGGTACTCAAAATGCTTTATGTCACAGGTAAAAATGACAAAACCAGAAGAGAACGTTCTCATCTTTTCTCTGTCATTTGCAAAAGATAATAAAGCTGAGCTTGTGGACCCCGCTTCAAAAAAAAAATGAAACGATCGACCTAGCTACCTTGAAATTTTGATATAAAAGAAATATTACCAAGCTGTGTATATTCAACAGGTGGGAAGCGCTACAAGAAAAAAGTACTACCAAGCTTTGTATATTTTTGTATTCCTTGCTTAATTTCTCCTTGCTTTTACTTGCACATGCACACTTGGGTTCAATGGGTTGTAGGGCACTGTTGGGGTTATGTTACCATGATAATATATGGTATAATATATGTATTCTCAACAGAGAGTGTAATTAATTTATTTTAATTATCTTAAATAATTACATAATATATATAATTTGTATGAGAAAAATAATTAATTAGATAGATGTCCAAAAGGCAATTGAAAAGGCATAAATTATGTCTGATATTTTGTCATTTTACTTTTTAATACGTACTGCTACTGCAAGTGATATTCTGTTCCATCTGAACTATATATATATACATATGTTGTACATGTATTAACAATGCAAGTAGTGACTAAGGACAAAGAGTGTAATGCTAAATTAATGTTCTAATTAATTATCGACCAATATAACTCAACAACAAATAATCCCGTGCGCATATATATATAGAGAGAGTTCAAATGCACCATATTTTTGATGCTCTAATATATTCTATATTTTTTACTTTTCAATATACTCCATATTTTTTATGTTCCAATGCACCATATTTTTTTATATCCAAAAGGCATAAAGTATGTCTCATATTTTTGGTGCTCCAATCTAACATACTAGTGAATTTTTTTCATGTACAAATCTCAATACACAGATCAATGGTTTGATTTGAAAAAGCAGGTCCAGCTTGTCCATTTGGCAATTGGCAAGCAGCGAAGCAGCGGAGAAAGAAAAATATTTAATACTTAGGGATTAATCCATAGACGGGGCAACTCTTTTTATTTTTTTTATTTGATCTTCTCCGTTGCCCATAAGTAGATATTTCAATTAAATTGGAACATTTTTTACATTAATATGTGAAAGAAAAATATTTACTCTAGAAATTTCTTTATGAAGAGAGATCAACTATTGTATATCAAAAAAATTATTTAATACCATAGTAGATTGACGGTTAACATCACTATATATTTATTAAAATAAGAAAATAAACTATAGATGTATTGTTTTTTAATATCACTATCGTGTGACAAAAATAGTACAACATATATTACAATCATTTTAGCATCATAAATCTCACTCCTAAATTAATTGGTATGTACTTTAATTGTTTGAAAATTAATGCACTATCAATCTAAATTAGTTCGCACAATTATACCTTTTGTTATTTTTTTTTTTTTTTATGAAAATACCTTTTGTTATCAGTATAATGTTGAACAGATATGTTTTGCTCAGTTACTTTTTGCTTTTAAGTGTGCTTTTAAGTGTCATTTGTTTTTCGCAGAACTGATATAGGTCTTCTTTGCGTTTGAAAAAGTAAATATATTGTTTACTTGTTATACAGAACTAATTAATGCACTGCATGCACTTTAACTTAGTACGGATAAAGAATAGTTTTGACCATATTTTAGAATTCACTCAGATCCTGTATGCTTTACAATTAGTTAAAGAGCTCAGAGGTCACTATGTGAAATGTGATATATAAAAAATGTGTTTGGAGACCAAATTTTATATTTTGGAATTTTTTAAAATCACAGCTTTTCATTAAATAAAAAAATAATTTTTCTAAAACAATCTAAAATAATAGTTGAAGAATTTCAAATAATGATTTAAAAATAAAAAAATTAAAATTTGGTCTGCAAGCAAATTTTTTAGTTCAATATCATATTGGAAGGTTCGAACCGATAATTTGAATTTTGAAAATTGAGAGATATGAGCAAAAAGTAAAACATCATATTTAATTTCCAAAGTAGGTTAGCCCATCTATGTGTGTGTGTGTGTGTGTGTGTGTGAAAAGGACTATATACAATCAAAAACAAATAAAAAATAAAAAAGAATACATGACTCACCGCGAGACCGGAAAAGGTTTGATGGGCATCAGACCTACTTTTGAGTTTGATGGGCTCGATCCACAAAAGTATATATAGAACACTTTAATTTGCCTGTATATAGAATGTGATGTTTGTACTTTGATTGGAATTGAAACATCAAATTAAGTCATGAACATTGCTCAAATTTTGTTAGCTTTGCATTAAGAGAACCTTGAATAGAAATGAGAACATGACATGCATTCATAGAACACATTGATTTGCTTGCATATAGAATGTCTTGTATGTACTTTGATTGGAATGGAAGCATGAAATTTGATTGTCATGTAGGAGTCATATTCGGGTAGCATGAAATTTTACCTTTACAATTATCGTGGCCCTTGATTGGTGGCCCAATAACGGTGTTTGCTTAACCCTTCAAGCATTTTATTTTTCTAATGGTTGTCCATAGTTGTTGCTTAAAATAGAAAAATCAAGAAGTATACACAATCTGATGTATATTTTTATGAAATTTGAGGCAGCTGAGGTAAGGATACATAAGATATTGGATATGCTTTCATCAAATATTTCTATGTTTTAAACATGTTTGGTACCTCATCATAACTATGTAATTAAGTTTCCCTATTAATGTTTGTGTAATTATGGCTGTAAAATAAGATAGCTAGGGTGGGGGAAAATATTCAAGGTAGAGCATAATGATATAATTATTTTAAACAAAAGTATGTTTTTATATTTTTTTTCTGAAAAAAAAAGATATGACAAAAGAGGCGTATTAATTTAGAAATTTGTTGATTTCTAAATGCATATATACATCAATGGTCTATAATATGCTGTTTCATTATCTTGTCCTTTGCATTAATATATATTATTTTTTCATCTGAGTTGCAAAGGAAAAATGCTCTTGACGCAGTTTCATTTGGAAAATAGTCAGTACTCAGTACATAATCACCAATGGACAATGGTACAATTTAGTGTGTCCTAGCTACCAATTTGAAAGGTATGCATATCTGTTTTCTTTAAAAAAAAAAAATAATAATAATAGACCTTTACCTGTGCAATTGTGATCGTACCACCTCCATAAACGCTCTCTACATTCATGTTAACATCATGGGCTGATTTTGGAGGCCCAACAACACTTACAAATGGATTTAGTGAGGTTTTCATGGGCTAAGATTTGTTTTTTTAAGTATCAAACCCGACGTTAAAAATCTGAAGTAAAGAACCAAACCCCCTTTTTTTTTTTATTAGCAGCATTTATTGTTTTGTTTATTTCTTGTTTTCAATTTAATTCTGTAATAATAAAATTATAAAATTAATATGTCAAAATAAAACCATTAAATATAATAAAATTATTGTCTCGATATGAACATAAAATTATCACTTTTTAATTTAATTTTTCTATAAATCAACAGTGTATATTTCCATGTCCTTAATAACAATAAAAATAAATTTGTATATCGTTTTACATGGAGATAATAATATATACCATATTTAACTGACATTAAAGTTTTAAATTGTAAGTTATTTAAAATTTTAAAATAAAAAACATATTAAAGATATAATGAAGAGACAAACAAATAAAAGTATTTAAGACCTTACAAAAGTTCTTTTTTTTTTGGAACTAAATATTATTCCTTTTTGTGGTACCATAAGCAATATAGTTGAAGTCACTATCTCATGTGATGTGTCAAGTACAATTTACAAATAGATGTTTCCAGTTGATAGACTTTTATACTGATTTATGCTAATGAAGGTACACAAATTAGTCAAAAAAAAGTGCCATGAGTAACCCTCAGAGAATTTACTGATTAACCCTTAAAAATCCACTTTTTAATTTTATTTTTATATAAATCAACATTGTATATTTGCATGTCCTTCATAACAATAAAATAAAGTTGATATGTTATTTTACATTGAGATAATAACATAGATCAAATATAACTAACATCTAAGTTTTTAAATTTTAAGTTATTCAAAATTTTAAAATAAAAATATATTAAAGACATAATGAAGAGATTCCTTTTTGTGGTAGCATAAGCAAACATAAAAGTTCAAGTCACTATCTTATGTGATGTGTCAAAGTACAAATAGATGTTTCCAGTTGAAAGACTTTTATCTGATTTATGCTAATGAAGGTACACAAATTAGTCAAAAAAAAGGGCTATGAGTAACCCTCAGAGAATTTACTGATTAACCATTAAAAAACCACTTTTTAATTTTATTTTTCTATAAATCAACATTGTATATTTACATGTCCTTGATAACAATAAAATAAAGTTGATATATTATTTTACTTTGAGATAATAACATAGATTAATAACTAACACTTAAGTTTTTCAATTTTAAGTTATTCAAAATTTTAAAATAGAAAGTATATTAAAGACATAATGAATAGATAAACAAATGAAACTATTTATAGATCTTACATTTTTTTTTTGTGCAAACCGGATATGATTCCTTTTTGTGGCAGCTAGCATAAGCAATATAGAAGTTCAAGTCACCATCTCGTGTGATGTGTCAAGTACAAATAGATGTTTCTAGTTGATGGTCTTTTATACTGATTTATGGTAATGAAGGTACATAAAATGAGTCAACAAAGTGATTACTGATTAACCCTCAAAGCATTTTATTTTCTGTTTAAAAAAAAAATTCTTCAGAGAGGGTCCTTTTCATGCTTGTATTTAAAGTATTTTCTCAAAATAGAGAAATCAAGATGTAAAAGAATTAATTGAGTTTGAATAATTAATTAATTTTGATTTCTATTTTTTAAACATGTTTGGTAGTACCTAGCTCATCATATAATTATGTATATATATTAGATGCTTACTTGTCGAACTTTGCAACTTGTATGTAATAATTGTACAATTAATTGTTAATTATAAATTAAATAAGTATCACAGTCAAATGAGTCACAAATTTGTTTATATTGAACAATTAAATAAAAGGAAGTCCAGAAGCTACTGGCTAATGTATTGACACGTGTCATGTCAATTTTCACCTTATATGTCATCTTTCTGATCTTATATGCTGGATATAGGAGTAGATCCGATGGGCATCGGACCTACTATTAGGTCCAATTGGCTCTAACACCGTCCGATTAGCATCAAGATTTGTCTGCATGTAAATTAGAACGGATTAGCACGGATATTAATAATTCACACAAATCTTAGTGCAGATCGGATGGTTAATATATTAACTGCACCAAAGTAGGTCCGATGGGCATCGGACCTACTCTCAGTATCTTATGCTGAGGTGTTTTTTTTTTGTTTTTTCTATTTGTTCTGTAGCCGAAAGAGCTCTTGACAGTTTTCTAATTGGAAACGTAAATCAATACCAAATTACCACTTGGACTTCAATGTCATTTTCACCTTTAATCATTTCACAAAAATATATATATAACAATTTTAAAAATGAAAATTCAAATTAAATTTGAAATGGAATGTCATGTATAGAAATAAATGAATAGAATTGATACATGTTTTACCATCCATCACTTGATTTAGAGTTTATAATGGTTTCACAAAAAATATCATAATTAATTGGGACTAATTTGGGTTCCATACCTATCAGACTCAAATTTTGAATTTGATGGATTCACATCCGTCTGATTCACTTTAATATCCGCCCACCCTAGATTCGTACGAAGATGTGCACGGATCTTAAAATAGATCGGACGGACGTGGAACCCATCGGACGTCCCAAATGGTTTGCGAATTAATTTGAACACAAAATATGATTTGGGAGATCCACATAAATATCAAACTTTTTAGTTGTATAATAGTACCAATAAAAAAAAAAATTATATCACAATTTGCTCAATAAAAGAACATTGATCAAAAGGCTGTAATTTTGTTTTTAGTAAATTAATAAGAGAGCAAACTATTGATCAAAAGGTCATATTAAGAGGCTTAACTAATTGTTGCTTTTATAGTTAAAAGTGGATGTCTCTATCCAAGAACCAAACATTTGATATAAATATATATAGTGTGTATGTGTGTGGTCCATGTTGGCCCAATGGCCTATATGATATATCATAAACAGGAAAACAACTTTTTCAAATCCAATCCAGACTCTAGTTGCCACCCCATTATTATTATTATTATTTTTAATCATTAAGGCCTGATCTTTTGGAAATAAATCTGCTGTTATTCCAAAGGAATAACATGAACATGTTATTCCGATCCTAATTGTTAATCTATGTTAAGATTTGTGCATGAAAATTTTTAAATGGTTGAGATTAAAATAACATGTTACTATTATTTCTTTGGAATAACATCAGATTTATTTCCTGATCTTTTGCGGTTGATCGATTTGGTTAATTACTTTTCCCAAGTTTGATTAATCTTTTTTTTTTTTTTTGTGTGTTCAACTGATTAATTACCTGTTACCTATATTCTAATAATTTGCTTGAGAAGGAATTCATTGGCAATAGATATATTTTTTCATCCTTTTTTGTATATATATGTATACCTAAATATTAATAAGCGTACGAAATAGATAAATAACTTTTTTGTCCTCGGAAACCGAAAAATTAGAAAATTAACATTTTTGTGAAACATGCTGCATATATTTTTTTTTAATGAAAGATAAAATGAGGTTTAATAGAAAATTCAATATGATATGCTAAATTATAGAGGGGGAATACTTAATTTCTAAGTTTTTGAGGGGATTACATAAAATTCCCCCATTTTATAATTTTGTTTTGTACTATGAAACAAAATGGGGGAAAGTAGATGGAAGTAACCAAAATCAGATGAAAAGAAAGTTTGATCAGCTACCTAATAAAACAATAATTGCAATCACATCAAATTTAAAAAATTTTGTCAGTAGCAAATAAAAGCAACAAAATCCATCCATCTTGTTTATTAGAAAAATGGTAAACACTATGGTGTCATTTATATCTATCCTGTAAATTAAGTAATTAACTACATGCATGATTTACAGTAATTGAACCATTTCAAAATGGAACCAATCATTACATAAATAAAAAAAATCAAGAATAAAAACAAACAAAAAAAAATTCTATCCTGTAAAATTGTCAGTTCACCAAACCATAACCAAGAAAACTGAGACCAAAACATGTAAAAGCACCACATGTACTGGTATGGTAACCCGAAACCCGAATGAATCATCTAACACAATCTGAATTGTAAAATTACAACCATTTGTAGATGGATCCTGCGTAGTCTCAGTTGCAAGTCCTTCAAAATTGCAACTACCATCCACCTGACTTTGAACCTGAAAATATGCATTAAATGCATAAGAGGCATTCCCGCTAGAATCCAACCCGTTACATGTTGACCCGTACCCGAGAGAAGTACAATCTGCAGATGAACAAGCATAGTTGATATTGTTTGCGAGAGCTGTCATGTTCATGTTATTTTGCGCTTTTGGGTTCAGTAAGCACCATGTCTTTGGCTGGTACTCCACGCCTTTTGCTGGTACAAGTGTCACGTTCCGGCCTTGGCCTGAGAGATCCATGTAAAACTTTGGTTGGCCGTCATATTTTAAAACGCCCCAGTGTCGCTCGAAATTTCCCGGATCAACACTTTTCGCATCCTCATCTATTAGACCGAAGATGTACATTTCAATGTATTGGTTCGGCCGGAGCGGTGTACCAGTGTTTGATGCCAGTTTCTTGATGAGACCTGGGTATGTGGCATTGTGTGAGACAGTTGTAGTAAAGGTTTATATGAACCATGTCTAAATAGCTTTTTTTTTTAATTAGGTGGGTTATATGGACCATGTTTAAAATAAATTAATTTGTAAGCATTAATTAACTGATCTGATTTAGGCTTTGCTTATTGTTGAAAGGGACCTTTTATCTTTCTGGTTTTGTCAAATGTGTGGTGCATTAAAGGTTATTTGGTTGCACATGTGGTCTTGTTTGTTTTACTTCTGTTACAGTTAATGATGAATACTGGTACAGAACTAAAACAAAGGTTCCACCTGGTGTTAGTACCAGTACCAGTACACAAAGGATTCTATCTTTTCAGTTCCTTCTGAAACCAGAGATTAATTAAAAACCAAAGAAGTTTGAAAGTAATCTGCTACCATTAATGACATACTGGTACAAAACCAATAAAAATAGAAATTATCCCATACGGCCGTACCAGTGTAAAATCGTTGTGCGTTGGCCGCATTTGCATTTATATTTCCATCTGTGGGCCATCCTACTTCTCCCACAATTATTTCCATACTCCCAAAATTAACTGTCTTCAGAGCCGATACCAATGTGTCGAAATTGGCATCAAAAACATTGGTATAAACAAGTCCATTATCAGTTACCGTGTTACCGGTATTGTCAAAAAACGCATATTCAAACGGGAAGCCCTCACTGGCATACAAGCTCAGAAACGGGTATATGTTAACCATAAATGGAGCTCCGGATTGATTTAAAAAGGTGACGATTTGTGTCATGAGGTCAGAGATGTCGGTACGAAATTTGCCAGCTGACGGTACGTCACCTTCATACACATCAGCATTCAGAGGTACAGTGGCCTTGATGGTGGACCCCACACCGGCTTCATTCAGCGCTTTTTGGATATTTTCTAAAGCGGGTAGGGTAACATTTAGAAATGACCCGTTATATGATGAGAGAAAGGGCTCATTTCCCACTGCTACATATCTGCATATGAAAAATCAAGAAGCACAGTTAATTTGGTAGTTCATTTGAACATTGCTGAAGTTTATGAATTATAAATTAATAATCTTAATTGAGAATAAAATTGATTCTAATTAATTGGAGAAGCCCAAAACCCGGTAATAACAGAATGGTACAATTACAAGCCAAATTGCAAATAATCCAGGAAATGGACAACTAATTCTAAATTAAATCTGTAATTAGAAAAATATTTAAAGCATATTAGCATGCCAGATAAAATTGTAACAGAGAACATAGAACAGAGAACAGAGAACAGAGAATTGATTGCACTCACTTGATGTTTACCCCACCATTAAAATTGTAACCGGTGACATTTCTATTGACCCATTTCTTAGCAGTACCATAGTCCGTCATCATGTCGAGCATAACATTCGGTATAGCAACCATCACCTCTAAACCACTACCGGCTAAAGCATTCATCGAACTGGAATTGGCATCAAACAACTTCACCTTCTTTATCCCATTATCCTTTATCAATTGCACCACAGTTTTAGAAGGCAAGGGATGGCTTGCCATGGTACCCCAATTGACACCAAATCCATCGGCAATCGGTTCGAAACACCCAAAAATTAAGACCAAAATCAAAACTTGGAGAGTACCCATGTTTAATTTTTCAAGTGGAGATAGTTGCAGAGGTCTGATTTTATAGAGAAATATTGGTCAATTTGTGAATTTGATTCTTTGTGTAAAGTAGAGAGAGAGAGAGACTATTATGGTGGGAATATGAATATCTGTGTAGTGTCTGTATAAATGTCTGTATAAGGTGAAGAAAGTGACAGGATAGAGAGATAAACACTGATGTGGGAACAAAAGTAAACCAAGAAAATGATACAATCTTTTGAAATTAAACTTGGTTTTAATATATTCTTCTATTGGTAAAAGTGTACTTGATGTGATATGTTTAACAAAAAAAAGGAAAATTATAGTAATTAATAGGTAAACAACAAATAGATAAACAAAACAGAGCAGCTCAAAAGTGAGATTAAATATGAAAAATTTGATGTTAGCCCAGCTAAAATATCTACTCAACCAAAACCCAATTATTCAGAAAAAGATAAGACCTTTGAAAGAAAAACAAAATTGGGATATTTCTCTTTTCTTTTTAATTTCTAGCAAAGAAGAAGGAGAATAAAAACTGGGTATGATGAACTTAATTTGGATTTATAGAATTGAAGAAGCACGGACAAAGCATGAGTAGCACGTGTGAAAGCTGAAAGCAGACCAATTGTGCAGGGTATTTTTGTAATTTTGTCAGATACTATCATGAACTTATCACATCAATAATATCTCAGTTGATTCAGAGCTGACATGGCTCGCATAAGTAAGTTACACGTGTGAGAGCAACGCGGAAACGCGTATCCTCTGCATTAACTCAAAAAGAAATCTTTTGAGTTGATGAATCTTAAACGTCTGATTTTAAACGGAACTAAGCCGGCTATTGTTTATAATACAGGAGTCTTTCAATATTAGTGCAGATCTAGTCCGCACAAATCTTATAATAGATCGGACGGTTGAGATTTATTAACTCAGAAGGGAGGAGAATACAAATTAGCAACGCGGAGACAAATGAGCATTACTGCTGTTACCGGGTATGGGTTTGATTTAGCGTACCCGCGTCCGAACCAACTATAACCATTTTTTAATTATTTCTTTTCCATTTCTTTTCCGTTGGAAGTTTGACTGAGTAAGGACCGATGTATGGGTAAGCATATTGACAAAATAAATTTTACTTCATGCAGAGCAATATAATAAGGGCAACTCGGTATTGCATAAGATTCGTGTTTGCATGAAGCAAAAATTGGTTTGTCAGTATCTTTACCCCAGACTTATACATACGTGATACGTTTTGAGGACAGGTGTTGAAATTTTAGCTTTTATGGGTGTAATGTAATTTTGTTAGAGGCAAGAATAATAAAAATTATTTTTGTTTCAATAAAAGAAGGCCAAGGCTAAAAGCGAACTTGGATTTATCCATCCGAATCCACTCCAGATCTGAATTTAGATATTTATATAATATGAATAAAACATTCGAATTTGGGTATACGCTAAATTTTTTTAAATCATAAACGGAGCGGATATTTGATTGTATTATGAACCCAATATCTGTGTAGTCGGTGGACCCAAGAATTTATTTAAATAGATGAATTTAAAATCATTATTTGTATTTTAAAGTTTATATGATTTAATTATCCGACAATTATTCGTTTCATATCTATATTTGAATAAGTATTCGTAGTTTATCCGCTCCGTATCCGTGTTCATTTAAATTGAATTTGGTTTAAAATTTTGACATTTGTTTACTATTTGTATTCATATTCGTATTCGCTCAATAAATAATAGATACAAATTTGATATGAACATTATCCGCTTCAAATTATGTTCGTTTTCACTCTAAGGAATGAACAACTTGGCTTTTCTTTTTTTCTAAAAAGAAAAAATTCAGAAAAATAATTGATATTTACTGGAAATCATGAATAACTTTCTAATCTTTAACTATAGGCCTGCTTGATAAGAGCGGAATAGAGAAATATGATGAAAAATATATTTTATTCCTACCGAACAAGAGAAGAAGTTAGTGAAATTGAAGAATTGAGAATAGTAAAATTGAATTTCAACTTTTGCAATTAAATCATTGTTTTTTTACATTTGAGTCGCTCCTCTGTTACTGCATAAGTCAATTCCCTATTATATAGAAAATATCGAATAGAGGAATTAACATTTTTCAATAGATAAATTTGATTCATTTGTCTGTACTCTTCTACTTTTCCACTATTGCACTCTTCTATCATCAACCGAACGCAACGGAATAGTGAGAAATTAAAGCCTATTTCAAATTCCACTTTTCCTTCCTTTTCCTTAGTGTTGTGCTAGCAGACCGAGTGGTCCGGACCAAGTCAAACCCGGGCAAAGGCACGGGCACCTCGGGTCGGACGGGTAGCACGGTCCGTGTAGGACGGGTTTTATTTTTTAAATCGGACCCTTGTCCGCACGGGTCGGCATTCCGGGTCGTGGGGTAGGACGGTCTGGGTTGGGGGTAGGATTGTCCGGGTCAAACCCGGACCGGTTTCTAAATATTTTTTTTCCTTTTTTTCTGTTTTTTTTATCTCAGGCGGTGGGAATTTTTTTCAAAATTATTCAATTCGGACCATTTTTTTTAACTTGGCACAAATCTTAAAGAAAAATATATGCACAGCACAAATCCCAAAGCGGTGTGATTTAATTCTGCTCGAATCCCAAAACATAGGTCTGGGCACGGGTATGGTCCGGCACGGGTACGGCCCGACATAGGTGCGGGCGGTCCGGGTTCAAACCGACCCAGGCACGAGTACGGGTCAAACGGGTTCGAAGGGTCCGGTCCAGATTTTTGCCCGTCCCAGCCTACCCTTGACTTGAGCCAAACTCATGCACGGTCCGGTCCAGACGGCAGGATCAAGGGAGGACCGGTCCGAATCACGGGTGAAGGGTCCGAATTCAAACACTTTCCTTCATTTCCTTTCTTTCCAATAGTAATTGAATATTAATTTTGAGAAAGATAAGGTAGCAAAAAAATTCTAAAACTGTTGGTCTCTAAAAAATAGAGAGTTCAATTTCTCCTCGTACTTTTGCTCTGTAACGTTAATTTTAAACAGGTGGCGAATATTTTTGGGATTGGATTGAACTAAGGGGCATTGAAGTAAATCTGCAAGGATCCGTTAGGTACAAGTTTGTGATTCTCAGGTCTCACTTAAAGTCGGCGCGAATATTGGCGAAAGTAGTTTTGTCTTCTTGTACGCATTCTCTCTGGTCGGCCGTCGACATATATGATATATCAACAGATAGTAAATACTTGGTGTACCCACCAACATGTCCACCTAAAGCTACATTTAATTGATTCCTGTTCAATTGTATATGTAAAAGTTTTTTGAAGTCCTTGCCATTAAAATATAGCAGTGAATGATGAGTATATACAAGGATGAAATTAGACTTTCAAACTATGTGAGTCAAATGTGAATGGAGAATCAAACATATTAATTTTCGGCTGTGAATGGAGTCAAATTTATACTGTCTATAATATTTTATTCTTAATTATATAGAAAATAAGTTACAAATACAAAAAATTTGAAAATAAATAAGGGTCAATTGACTCTATTTCTTAAGAGTGGCTCCGTCCCCGAGTGTAGATGCCTATTAATAAAATTTAAATAAATATTTGCAGTTGTGGATGGGTAATGTGCTACTTAAATTATTAGATCATATATAAATTTTTTTATTAAAAGATTATGGTACATCCAACAGTTTTCAGTAGATGTGTCTTTTTATATAGGGAGAGCTCGTGCCACAATGCTAAGTGCACAGTTCTTGACCCGATTTTAATTAATTAACTAAATAATCAGCATAATGTTATAAAATATTATTTAAAATAAAACCAATTTGATCCAAACTAATTTCATACATTTTTGGATTTTCATCCATACTAGTTATCATTAATTTGAAAAAATATTATATTTTAAAAACTTAATCAGTTTGTTAGTAGTAAAAGAATAAATTGATTTTCTTAAATTAGTAAGGTTTGATGGGTTGACCAACTATTAGTCGATAGTAATTGTTTTATTATGGAGTTATTAGACTTAGAGAGGTCATTATTTTGGTAATCTTAATTTTGAAATATATAAGGGGCGAATCTAGAGAATGGCTAAGTCACTTCTATTTTAAAATTTTAATTATGTATGTTAAAATTTAATTGAATTTTCTTTTATTTTTTTATATAGTCTAATCTCCATTATACAATATCAAATTTTTACTTGTAGTTTAGTTGTTAAAACATTATTATGTGATTGAGATAACATAAGTTCAAATCTCACCCACCACATTTATGCATTTTAAAATTTAGCACCCTCTATCAAAATTTTCTAGTTCTACCTTTATATATATATAACTTTTAACTTTAAAATTCATCTAATCGCATATCATGATTATAAAATATAATGACATTTGTTTTATATTTTCATTAATTGTAGAATTTGAAATTTCAATGGTATGAAATTCTTGATGCATCACAAAGTAATACTTCAATAGAATAAAAATTGATTATTTTTGAATGTCAAATTGACAATCAAAGTCGATTTAGTTAGTTATTTTTGGGTTCATCAGTCGCATATCATTAATAACATTTAAGTTTGTGATGGGCTGGTTCAAATGATTGACAATGGTCCTAGCATCACATATAATGCATGTGTGTGTGTGTGTGTGTAGTGGGAGTACTTTGAAGTAAGAAATGTCAAATGTATGTTTAGGAGTCTGTAGTCTCTGAGATATCTCAAACTTTGAGTGGATTCAAAGCTCGACCAATTTTACTTAATTTTTTTAGTTTTGTGATAGTGCTGGCCATCGAATCATTTAAAATTTAAAATTCTTAATGCATATTCAAATAATACTGTCAATTGACCCATATGATAACATTGTCCTTACGTGATAGGACGATAGTACACAGTTGGTTAAATATTTTTTTTTTAACTGTGGCTATTATCTAAAAGTTCAGAGTTTTAGTCTTGCTCATGACTTCGCAGCCTTCACGAATATTTAAAAAAATTGAAAAGATATCATTGTCCTTACAAGGTTACTTTTGATCTGTTGTTTACATTTTGAATAAATTTTTATTATAGGGGTATATTTTTAAGAGGAGTGTTCAAATACACTATTTTTTTGTACTCTAATATGCTCCACATTCTTTATCTTTGTTTTTAAAGTCCGAAAAGTTGATCCGAACCGCTCAACATAATCTACATAATAAAATATGCTTAGAGACCAAATTTTATATTTTTCTAGATTTTTTTACTATTTTTTAGATAGGTACAAAATTATTGTTTTAAGGAGATTCTGGACCATCCGATAAAATGTGATATTGTACCTTCGAAAAAAATAGTAAACAAATTCAAAAAAATATAAAATATGGTCTCCGAGCATATTTTATTAGGAAGATCTTGTTAAGTGGTTCGGATTGACTGTTCAGATTTTGTAAAACAGAGATAAATGATGTGGAGTATATTGGAGCACAAAATGACGATGCATTTGAACTCTCATATATTTTCAATAACGACTTGTTGTAATTTACCATATATAGACCATATATAGATAAAAAAAACAAAAAAAATATTATAAACTTTTAGCTTATTAAATAAAGGACTTATGAGCTATACCTTTGTATCTTAGTTTTGTATTAGTTTTTTTTTTTTTTATCTTGATCCATTTAATGAGCTATATTTTTGTATTTTCAGTTTTGTACCAGATTTAAATGTCAAAACCATTTAAAAAAAATAAAGTTTTTTTTTTTTAAATGAAAAGGCCCTAGACTAGCATTAAACAAAAATTTAAAGTACAAGAGAGGTGCAAAGAAAAAAATAAATTGTTGATAAGAAAACTGAGAACAATCACCACCTGTAAAAACAAACAAACTGCTACATGTCATTTTCATGTCATCGTTTTCTCTCCATAGTTTTTAAAATTGATTAAAACTTACAACAAAATATTCCAGAAATTTGCACAACATGTCGGCTAGCAAATTACTGAAAGGAGCAACCATTTAAAAACATCTTGGCCAATTTGCAAGGAAGAACCCAAATTGGAATATCACCCTTTAATAATTCTACAGTTAACTCTTAAATGTTTGTTTGACTAAATTTTGAAAATTGGACCACTAATTTAATTATTCTCATTCCAAAACAGTGTTTTAGGTGGAATAGGAAAAATAAGGTAACTGTTTTAAGTTATTCTAAATATTTTTGTGTTGCAATATTGATTAGAAAATTGTCATATTTATTGGGAATAAAACAAGGATTTGCAATCCGGAATTGAAATTAATTTAAAGCAAATTATTATTGCCTCAAATTAGTATTTCTTAATTAGAACATAATCTTAATCAGTCTTTAAAGAAAGGTTAAATTTTACAATAATTCTTATCTCGTTTCCTAGCTACCATATTTAACAAGAGATTGAAAAAAAGGGAAAATAATAGATAGAAATTTTCTATCAACCACATCCCAAGAACCCATCAGAAATCATATGAGGATCTTGTTGAATGGTTAGAATTGACCATTAAGATTTTAAAAAATGAAAATATTGACCCGTATTACGGATCAACCAATGATATATATACATAGTACCATAAACTCACTCTTTCACTTATATGAGTAAATTTGTCCTTAACTATTATTTTAAAACCCGTGATTTTCTACCTATTGCTTATTTATTTTATTTCCATAATTAAAACACCTAATGAAATCCAATAAAGAATATATATTAACTAATAAATAGTCATTGTGCTAAAAAAATTGCATAATTTATAGGGAAAAAGTGGCAGTTGAAAGATATATGTACAGAGGAGCAAAAATGTCTATAAAATTTAAAAAAATTGAAGCTGTTGTGTCCAAATAAAAGAATGGTGTGTTGTACCAATTACCATCACCCGTAGGAGATAGGCACTCTTAAAAATCATGATTTGCTTTCTTATGACTGCTTAGAATAAATAAAAATCATTTCATTATATCTACTTGGCCCAAAAATCATTCCATTGGGGATTGGCACTCCATGGTATATCTTAACATATTCTCGGCCCAAAAATCATTTCATTGGGGATATGCACTCCATACCACATCTTTAAATCTACTACTTGGCCCAAAAACTATTTCCTTGTGGGATACTACTTTTATCTTAAAATCCAACTAAACCAATCTCTGCAATAACTTAACCATATTTCCCTTTTTTCTTCATCATTGGATATAGGCCCATATAAAGCCCATTACATTAATTACTAGTGTTCAATCCGTTGCTGGATACCGTTTTGTTGGAAAATGTATCGTGGAAATGTCGAATTTATTCCGCAAAATAATTAACAATACTAAAGAAACTTTTTTTGTTTAATAACATATCAGTTATGATATCAGTATTATACTATTATATATGGTGCTTTAGTACACTATAATTATGAGTTCAAAACTGATATTAATATCTCTGGTGAAAGAGATCCGCTAATTAATATTGGTCTGGGCAGTTCATTAGTCATCAGATTTTATTCAACCAACACATCGATGGTCTTTAATTTGTCCACCTCCAAATTTTTTGGGTGTGCCTTTTCCGCGAGAACATGATCACTATGAGGCATGTAGCTCCTGGTGTATCATAGAGGCTTTTACCATATACCAATTCGGGGATGATTCCTCATGACAAAGACTTTTATGGGGGCATTTGTGAAATGTTTGCTAAAGGGGTCAGACTCTTTCTCTTATGCAGACTTTTATCACTTTTCATTTCCTTTTTCCCAAAACTAAATAACTTTATTCAAGCTCAATTTGTCAATGATTTGGCTAATCTATGGAGCTGGCATATTCACCATATACAGGCATTATGTCTCAGAAAGTTGAGGGAAACAAAGCGGCAAAGTGACGCGGTGCGTATTGAAGAAATGTCCGATTCAGATTCAGACGTAAATGACGGCCACACCAGATCAAGGCCAATCAAAGAGTTGCATGTATAACTTGAAATGGATCTCACTTAATAGCAGTGTTATTAAAACCGGACCGAACCAGTGGTTTAACCGGAAAAAACCGGACCCGGACAGCAATACGGTTTGATTCAATAAAAAAGACCGTTTCTGCAATTAGACTGGCCAAAACCGGTTAAATTGACCGGTTTTTCATGAAACCGCTACTAGTGAACCCGGTTTTTAATAACTTGCTGCCTTTCTTGTTTCTCTTAGTTACATCAATTTTTTTACTTTTAGTTTTTTGTACTTGGGTGCAGCTTTTTAACTTTGCAGCACCTTTGTCAGCCTACTAGCATTATAACATGCAAAATAAAATAAAAATTGCAGCACTTTTTTAGGTTCAATTGGCTCTAACACCGTACGCTAAGTATTAAAATTTGTGTGCACGAAAATTGAAACATAGCGGCACGAATTTTAATGTAGTTTGCATGGATCTTGATGCAATCAAATGGTCAATAGAGAATAGACCATCGAACCAAAGTAGGTCGGCATTGGACCTACTCTGAATTGATTCTGTTCTACCAATGTTGTACTATGTTTGTTGTCTTTCACGGTTTGAAAATTGAAATTAATTTAAGTTTGCAGATTAGTGAAGAGAGACATAGATATAATCTAAAATTCTAGATCATATAATTTTAATTCTAAAATGTTAAACTTTTTGTATGAGGCTACTTGCATTTTTATTCTATACCACCTTTTTTTTTCTACTACATTGATAAATTTGAACTTGGTACGGTCATTTTCAAATACATGTGTAGTATTAGTAAATATCTTAGTCTTTCGGATTATAAATTAATAAATTATAATTTTTTTTAAAAATCTGCGGTTAGACCAGTTGACCCACCAGTTCGACCAGCAAATCATTGATCCAAAGGTTTACCGGGTCGATGTCCGGTTCGGTTCTGATAACATTGCTTAATAGCATGGATGATCTTCTAAAAAACAATTAAAAGATGGCATGGTCTTCTAAGTCTACATGAGCGGTCTTCTAAACAATTAAATAGTTTTAATTATTTTTGACTGCATGGGTTTTTGTTAAGACTTAAGTCTTTCTTGATTTACTAAAATTATCATTAATGGCATTTTTATGTTTTGTTTACTACAATTATGTAACAGGGCTGCTGTTGGAAATTAGTGAATGATACAGTGAATTAATAGAAAAGAAAATTGAAAAGTTTTATTTGTGTGTTTATTGGAGAATTCATATTTTATACTCTTCTCTGTTACTACTTAATTTCTTATTATATTCAGTCTTCTACGGCTAATTATGGTGAATCGTTTAAAATATTATATTACATAATTAATATTAGAAGACCATTGTTTCATAGCATTAAACATCATATAGTAACTCTAGAAATTCTTACATAAAGAAAAGAAACCGAAAAACATCATTGTAATGTAGCATTAAGTTGCGCATGCTAACCTTAAATATCATAACTTTCTACACTAAACTTTCAGCATCTTATAATAGACTCAAAATCATGCCCCAGAATGAGCACGCTTGGCCTTTCAAATCATACCATCAAATGCTTCGATTTGCTGGCAACTGCACAATATGATGAATCAAGTTTAATGCCTTCGCAATATAAAATTAACAGCTGTAACTCAATAGATTGCTATTTGATTTTATTGCCGTTCGATTTAACTATAACACATTTGTTGCTAATAAACAGTTGAGAATCAATTAAGAATAATGAAGTGGTTAATTGCATAAAGAAATAACCAAGTTTGGAGCAGTTTCTGAGAAGTAATGTTAATACCACGGGATAAATTCCAATGGCGTTGAGGTATGCTCTAGAGCGTCCATGGAAGCCAATAATTTGACCGCCAAGAGCAGATAATTCGAAAGGTGTCACTTCTTCCATGTTTGCCAAATGGTCTGTAAACTTTTGAATTGGTTATCAGTCCCAGTGACCTCACAATAAATAAGTCACCCAAGTAGCCAACATAACTTCTCACAGACTTAATGTATTCGCCTGGTTTAAAATTGATCTCCAAAACCATGCAAAAAACATTATGCAAATACAGTTTGTTTGTAGCATATTTTTTCACAAAGAGTTCGTTGGCTTATATATTGGTATATATAACTGCAATCTTCTACACACTGCTCAATTTTCAAAACAAATGGAAAAATCTATTACCTCAGTCAGTGCTCCTGTATTTCCGCCCCAGCATGAGGTTCTTTGATTTGAATAGTGCCATTACGGTCCAAAAATACAGAAAGAGCGTCAATGGTGCTATTGCTATGGTGAATACTGACGGCAACAATGCGAGTAAGCCCAGTAAGGTTCAGTAAGGTCCAGTAAGGTCCATTTCTTTTGGAAGTATGCCTACGGGCTTTTACATACCAGTATGCCTACGGGCTTTAAATCAAAGCCCAGTAAGGTCCATATCTTTTGGAAGCCCACTGCTGCCACCCCAAAGCACTAACTGAAAATTATGAGTTATGAAATCAATTTAAGTCAAACTTGTATGTGAAAATACTTTCTATATAATTTGGAGAAAAGGCCCGGAGGCCGACAAACAGAAAAACAAAATTTATTGGTAGATAATGAAAAAGCAATATTTATAACTACCTTGACATAAATTCCAACAGTGTTGACATATGTTCCAAAGCGCGCATGCATGAAAGCCAATGATTTCCCTTTTTCCGTGCCGTATGGTCAATAAACACCCATATTGGTTTCTAGTACAAGTGAACTGACAGTAGGATTGTTATCAAAGTTGTCAACTAATCCCTGGTAAAAGCTCCAAACCAATCCACCAGCAAATCACAAATCTTTTCCTCAGTTTTGTGCTTTCTGGAAAAATACCAAAGCTATACAAGCAAAGACTGGACTGGACGTCCAACTCCTCTAGATGTTTTAAATCAACGAGCAATTCAATCTCCTTGTCACTTCTATTTGATGCTTTCGGGACTTTAGCTATTTTGGCCTTTTGAGGCAAATCAGATGCCTTCTCACAAGGTATCTCTGATAACTTAATTATTAAGAATACTCATTAGTTCGATCCTCACAGTTCTTTCATTCATTTCAGTCACTTTCTCATCATCATCAATCCAGGAACCAATTTGCCTTTCTATCTTTCCAAAGTAACAAGTTAGCTCCCTGTCCCGTTTTTGTATGCCATTAAGATTATTTTTTCTCTATTCAACCTCTATTATAGCGTTTTTGGAGCCAAAATGCTACGCTATAACATCAAAATGCGCTAATTGAGCTACGGCTACTATAGCGGTAATAGCAGCCCGCTATAGCACTTAGCATGTAGCGCAAATAGCGCGCTATGAAATATGGACTTTTTTTTGGGCATTTTTATATGGGATTTAATAAAACAAAGAAAAATATATATGAAATAGCGCAAATAACATGCTATAGCATTTTTATATGAAATATTTAGTTTAATCCAAATCAAAGAAAAATATAAATTATTTTTTAAGGGGAAATTGTGAAAATGCCACTCCAAAACTTTCAAATTGTGAAAATGCCACTCCAAACTTTGAAATTGTAAAAATGCCACTCCAAACTTCATTAATTTGTAAAAATGCCACTCCAAACTCCTAGAAATTTTGGCAATCATATTCCCTTCAGGATCGTCAGAATTTTTCAAACTCTCTCCTCTCTTTTCTCTCTTTCTCCCATATATTTTTTTGAAAGCCTAGTCTATTTACTAGTTCCTATATTTTGTAATAATTCTTTTGTTATCCAAATTTGTCATAAATTGGTACAATTTGTTAGAAATGTACCAAACTTGTATAAATCAATCATAAATTAGTTATAATTTTTTTTATAAATCATAGCAATTGTTAGAAATTAGTTATGAATTATAAAGTTGTTAGAAATGTACCAAATTATAGGATTTTTATATTACAAATTATTATTAATTAGTATAAATTTATAGGAATTGTTATAAATTAATATAAATTGCAATAAATTCTTATAAATTACTATAAATTGCAATAAATTGTTTTAAATTGTTAGATAATTCTAGGAATTGTTATAAATTGTTTAAAAAATACCATACATTGTTTAGATTTACTGTAACTTGTTATTAAGCCAACAAAACATCAAAACTCTGGTTCCAAAAATACCACACTTTGTTCAGATTTACCATATCTTATTATTAAACCATGCAAACACCAAAATTCAGGTTCCAAAAATACCAGACTTTGTTCATACTTTTACGTAACTTGTAATTGAGCCATCCACTAGAGCCTCGGAGGCCTACTATAACTAGGACGGAGCACCAGTGGTGGATCCTCAGGTATGTTATATTTTTTCTTTTTTATTTATCAAGTTACTAGTTATTTGTATGTCCCAAAATTAAGATTTTTTGTATGTAGGGTGCGCAGTAGGTGGATTAGCAGCACACCAAATTCAGTTTGGAGGAGATATCAATTGGAGACACTGCTAAGAATGTAGAGGACATTACGAGCTTTTGGTGTCCAACATATCAACCACGGTATCCAGCAGCTAGGTCGCACGACCATGAGTCTAGCGATAGCAGGTCACAAGCAATGGATGCCTTCTTCTAGACACCATTACAGGTTACGTACCCTGGTATCATGTAGGAGGATCCATACGAGAGTGCCTTACAGTAGGGTGCCATTCAGGAGGACACCATCCGGTAGGATGGACTAACCCTTGAGAGAAATCAATATGGAACAAAAGCTTTGTTTTTTTTTTGTGACCCACCACCCCCCTCTAGCATTCTTCAGCGTGACCCACCACCCCCTCTAGCACGCCGTGGTCGACAGTAGTTTTTTTTGTTGGGTTGTAGTTTTAATTAGGCAGGGTTATAGTATTTTATGTTTGAATTATAGTATTTGTTTATCTGATGTTTTAGTTTATCTAAATACCTCTTTAGTAAAACAAAACATAACTCTAATCGTATAAAAAAAAAAACCATTATGGAACATCATCAAACATTACAAAATAATAAATAAAGAAGTAAAAAAAAACATCGTCAAACATTAAAAAATAACAAATAAACACATACAATAAATTTGGTCAAACATAACGGTCAATATGTTAAAAAAAACAACAAGATAACACAACAATAAAATCATAAAACAAATAAACAATATATAACACTAAATGATGGAAAAAACAATAACATATCCTCCAAATAAAAAAATAAAAAAATAATTTTTGGCGGTCCGAGCATTTAAAAAAAATAACAAAAAAAAATCAAAAGCAACTTTTGAAAAGAAAATTCTCAGACCTACTTTTGTATTTTATTGTGGATTTAAAACAAAATCGCATCTTTTTATCCTACTTTATCTTTTGGAAAAGTAGGTGATGCCAATTTGCTTGTACGAACGATTAGAAAATTCCATATCCATGAACAGTAGATGTAGGGTCGCTGGAACGCGTCTCCTCTGCATTAATTTGAGTTAATTAATCACAAATGTCTGATTTTAAAAAGAGTGAACTCGTCCGATTTGTTTTAAAATTTGTGCATATTAAATTTGCACTTATATTAAAAGACTTCTTATGTTATAACTTATAAGCAATAACTGGATTTATTTCTTTTAAAATCAGACAGTTGATCCATTAATCTAAAAGATTCCTTTTGAGTTAATGCATAGAATACGCGTTGGGGTCGCTGTCGCCTGTGAACAATTAAAATGTGCATGTATGTGTTCCTCGAAGCATCCACACTCAGGTAATAAAGACTCTTTACTAAACCCATTGACTACAAGTCAAGCCACGAGAGAAATCATTTCCAAGCCTTTTCCCATTGACTACAAGTCACGCCATGATTTTGGATTAGCACTGTTCCACACTTAGGTGACAGAATAGTTATTAATTCAAATTAGTATTATTTTGACCTACTATTATATGTTTGGATGTATTAATTTAAATTAGCAAATATTTACTATTTTTTATTTGTCTTTTGTGGATTTTTTTATTGTTCTACTAATTCTATAAAATATTAGATTAGCTACTATATATTCTCAAAATTGAGATTAGTTTTATTCTTGTTTTATTTTTTATTCATCCAAATGCATCCGAAGTGAATATAACAATAGTGTATAGTGTAGTGAGCAGGGACGGAACTAGGGGGGTGCAAGGGGGGAGCCAGGCACCCCCCATAAATCAGTAGTTACAGTAAGTATATGGAAGGATTAGAACCCGTGGCACCTCCTATAACATCAGTAATTTTTATATTTGCGGTTGTTCTTTCGTCTTTCAGCAACTCGGCTCCTCCCAAATTTTTATTCTGGTTCCGCCCCTGGTAGTGAGTTATAAATCTAGCATGCTGTACCCATTCACTATATAAGTTACCAAATGAGTATTTCTCATCTCTTTCTCTTGTCACTATTTATTTCTCTATCGGTTGGAGATTTTAGAGTTGAGAAGATGAAAAAGTGCAAGACAACTAAAATTTATTTCATTAGAAAAATAGTCTTGACATATGCAACAATTATAGATACAAAGTACAATGAGACTGAATACCAATTTGAATCAAAACATATCTAGTCATTATTAATTGTTTTGAGAACATATATATACTCTATCATTACAAGAATTTGTGCTTATATGCAAGAGTAAAACATGATTATGACCGAGGATAAGTTGAAAGAAATTGATACTCACTTTTTTTGTCTGTTTATATAATGTCACCACAGACAAAATAGGAAGTTTCCCGGAAACTACAATAAAAATGGTAGCAATATATTAAATGAATGTAGGTCCCAATACCAGCTCTCCTTTAAACAACAAATTCCTCCCATGTGCGGATTTAAGTTTTTTTCACGTGGCGCCCACAAAAGAAGGAATATTATTATGTGTGTAAGGCTAGGCACTTGGGCATATTTTAGTTAGTTATTTTCTACTGCAAAATTGAATGGAGAATCCAATTAGGAACTTAAACAGTTAAACAGCTAAAACGCTACAGAGCTTCCTCCTATCTAACTAAGAACACCTAAGTTCACCCAAAAAGAAGAGAAAAAAACAGAGAGAAAACAGAGAGAAAAAAGAGAAAAAATTATGGGATACTTGGAGCATTTATGGAACAAACTTGAGATCAGGGTGCTCCTGATTAGCAGCCTCAGCCTCCAGATATTTCTCCTTGCCATCTCCGGCTTACGGAAGCATGTTATTTCGATCCGGTGGGCTGAAAATACCAGATTTACATTTCGAGGACCTCTGCCTTTTTTGTTCCACTCGCTTCTCTGGTTAGCATACCTTTTGGCAGATTATGTGGCCACAGTTGCTCTTGCATACGTCCGCGGGAGTGAAATAAGTAAGGCTACTCAAGACCACAAGACTAAGTACCTGCTCGTGTTTTGGGCCCCTTTCTTCATCCTACACCTTGGTGGGCAGGACACCATCACCGCCTTGTCCGTCGAAGATAATGAGTTGTGGGCGCGGCACATGCTAATATTTCTATCCCAGGTTGGACTTGCCATGTACAATTACTTTTCATCAAACCTACATGTTGGCGAGCTGTGGCCACCTGCCGCTCTCATGTTTGCCGTGGCAATCTTCAAGTATGGCGAGAGGGTCCTGTCTTTGCAGCGTGCAAGCATGTCGGCTTTGCGGAGTTCCATGATCACCAAACCCGATCCTGGCCCTAACTACGCCAAGTTCATGCAAGAGTACACATCATCTAATGAGGCTGGGCTTGAAGCCGTAATCAAAGTGGAGAACGAGAAGCATAAAGATAAAGGTGAAATCGAGAGCTATCAAACTAAAGATCAAGCAGAATGGAATGAACCCGATTATGCAGGTGTTGTGTGCAAGGCATACGATTTCTTCAAAACATTCAAGCGCCTCTTTGTGGACCTAATTTTGAGCTACAAAGATCGGGATGAAAGCCAGAAGTATTTTGCGAAGCTTGAAACCAATCATGCCTACAACTTGATTGAAATTGAGCTCTCTTGGATGTACGAGATTCTCCATTCAAAAGGTTCTATTATTTACTCCAAGAAGCACTATGGCTTGATTTCTCGTGTGATCACTCTGATCGTCATTATTATCGCCCTTTGTTTATTTGTGAGATCCGACCATACTGGGTATGGACGGTTTGAGACAGTTCTAACATATGTGCTTCTAGGAGGTGCAGTTAGTTTGGAAATCATTGCAATTACTTTTATCTTTCTGTCATTCTGGACCTACGCATCAATGAAAGATTGCTGGTATTTCAGTCCTTTTTCAGAATTCCTCTTTTCTATTATGAAAAAAATGAGGCCTGAGAATAAGCCAAGATGGTCCAACAGAATGGCACAATATAGTCTGATTACATACTCCCTTGAAGATAAACCTCGTTGGTGGAAGTCCATAATGAAATTCCTAGGTCTTAAAAAGAGTTGGGACGAATATCGGTACACAACATGTGTGACTGTAGATGATCATCTCAAGGAATTAGTATTTCGAGAGTTGAAGAAGAAGATGAATAACATAGATGATCCAGCTAGCTATAGGAGATTCACTGACCATAGAGGCCAGTGGGCACTTCAGCGCAAGGGTTACTACCAAGAGTTTGGTTGGAGTGTGGAGGCCGAGTTTGATGAGAGCATCCTCCTGTGGCACATTGCTACGGATCTATTATTCCATGAGTCAGAAAACCTGCCGGAACAGAAAACAAGATCACAGCCGGAATCCCAAGTCGGAACAACAGTCAGAACAGAACACAATCCAGAACAACAATCCGGTAGACAATCCAGAACAGCAGCTGGAACAGAAATAGAAACAGGAAAAGGAAGGGAATCCTCGGGTAGCACTGCCGGTACCACAGCCGGTACCACAGCTGGTAGAGCCATCGATACCACAGCCAGTACCACAGTCAGTACCACCACTGGTAATGCCAGCAGTACCGCAGTCGGTACCACTGCCAGCAGTACCACAGTCCCTCCGGCGGTACCACAGTCAGTACAAAAGACCGAACGAAAACTAAAATCAGATCGGGAGATAAGTCAGGATATTTCAAACTATATGTTGTTCCTGCTCATCGTTCGACCTTTTATGATGCCCGCTGGTATTGGGCAAATTCGATTTGGCGACACCTGTGCAGAGGCGGCAAACTTTTTACAGCCACTGGGTGAAATTGAGAAGCGTAATCTCAAGAATATTAATATCAAGAAGGCTAAGAACAATATGGATGATGTGGAGCATGGTATTGTCAGGAAGGAAAATACCGAGAAGGGTAATACTGAGATTCGTAATAAAGAGATGGGTAATACCAACAAGGGTAATACAGAGATGGGTAATAATGAGAAGGGTAGTATAGAGATGGGTAACACCGAGAAGGGTAAAATCGGCAAGAAGAGTAATGCTGTAAAAAGGTTACTAGAAGTGAATACAGAGTATGACCCGCAGCTTATTAAAGGCGATCGCAGCAAGTCAGTGTTGTTCAAAGGATGTAGGCTTGCCCATCATTTAAAGGAAGAATTCACCACTAAGGGGGAAAGTGAACCAGATTGGGATAAAATGTGGAGATTAATCAGCGTTGTGTGGGTAGAGATCTTGTGTTATGCAGCCAGCAAATGCAGTGGCCAATTCCACGCGAAGCAACTAAGTAAGGGAGGGGAGCTTCTTACCGTGATCTGGTTCTTGATGGCTCATTTGGGTATGGGTGAACAGTACCGAATTGAAGAAGGTCATGCTCGTGCTAAGTTAATTGTATCAAAGTGATGTTGTGTACTCGTCGGTGTTTTCAGTTATGTTTGCTTTTTTATCCCTTTTAGTTATGTTTTAAATTTGTTCTCTTGTTTAGGCAAGTTTTAATTTTTCCTTGTTTCTGAATGCCCACAAATGTTGAAGTCATGTCTCATTAATGTTTCCCATCTATTATTAATTGTTCACTTGTATCATCAGTATTTGCTTTCGTGTCTACCTGTTTAGTTATTATTATTCCCCAATGGTTCTGACGACATTGAGCATTTTACAAGTGTACCATTAGAACATGAAATCTTTTCATTTCTAACTTCCTTTCACGCTCTCCATTTATATGAACAAGTCTCATTTGGATTCTACCAAAAACAAAACCCCACTGAAGATATATATATATATATATATATATATATATATATATATATATATATATATATATATAGAGTAGAACTAGGATGCTCCTAAGTTTACCAAACTTTTTGTGAACTTGACTCTAAAATATATCGAATCGACTTTAAACGATGAATCCAAACCGTTGAAACCTTTCTACCTAATGAGTGATGCGTCTACATATGAAAATTTTAAAGTTTCGAATTAATTTAATATAGAGTCAAGTGGTCAAAAATTTAAGGTTTATAAATAAATTTTAATGCATTCATTTTTTGGATTCCTTTGACCACTTGAATCTATATCAAATTCATTCGAAATTTTAAAATTTTCACATGTAGACGCATCAATCATTAGATAAAAAGATTTCAACGGTTTAGATTCATCGTTTAAAGTCGATTCGATATACTTTAAAGTCAAGTTCACAAAAGCCTTGGTGAACTTAGAAGCACCCTAGTTCTACTCATTTATATATATATATATATATATAGGACTCGGCTACGGTGCTACGCGTAGCATAGAGACCTCCATGCAACGGCTCAAAATTTGTGTTTTCAAAATTCTAATGGTCGATCCAAACCGTTAGATGTGTTCTCCATATTGAAATGTGCTTGGAGACCAAATTTTACATTTTTTTTAAATTTTTTTACTATTTATTAAGCCACTTTGAAAATCGCTAATTCAACAGTGACTTACCCAAACAGTGAAACCGTTGGATCAGCAATTTTCAAAGTGGCTTAATAAATAGTAAAGAAAATCCAAAAAATGTAAAATTTGGTCTCCAAGCACATTTCAATATGGAGAACACATCTAACGGTTCGGATCGGCCATTAGAATTTTAAAAACACAAATTTTGAACCGTTGCACGGAGGTCCTCTATGCTACGTGTAGCATATTAGCAATTTCCTATATATATATATATATATATATATAACCATTCATAATTAATCAATAATTTGAATAACAATCCATTTTCACTAATTAATACATCAGCAACTGTCCTTCTCGTTGCATACAACCTGTAGGGGAGCTTCGGCAAACTTTCGGCAGTCTTCTGCCAACTTTCGACAAACATTTAGGGGTGTTTAAGGTTCCAATTAATTTTTTTAATATGCAGTATGTGTGCCTTATGATTTAGTTTAAATGATTTAATGTTAGACTACTTACTTTAATGTTCAGTTTATATATATCTTTAGCAATTAATCTATATACATTATTATTCAATTTAAATACTTTAGTGTATGGTTTATGGTTCAATTTAAATAAATTTTTTACTATGTGGATGTTTTCGTTGTATAGTTAATTTTTTTTTCTCGTTTGTATGCACTACTACAAAAATGACATATACCATAAGTCATAAACCAATAGTTTTATACATTATTATCAGAACTGGACCGGACAGTCGGTTCATCCGGAAAAAACCGAACCTGGTCACTCAGAAACCAATATTTGTCAAAATATCATTAAAACTCAATGCCTATTTTAATTTTGTCATTAGTCTCAATTTAAAAATTCCAATCTTTCAAAATGACCAAACCGCCCTCGTTTTTTTTTTTTTTTTAGAGAACCAACCTATCGAAATAAACCCAAACCACATCGACAATTTAAAAATTCCAATCTTTCAAAATGGCCAAACTGCCCCTGTAAGATATTTTTTTTTCTAGAAACAACTGATCGAAAATTTAAAATAATGCACACTATCGATGTGGTTTTCCATACATTCGGCGTGATTATTTTAAAAATGTGCGTTATACCCAAACCACATCTATTATATATTTTGAATGTTTTTTTCCATGCACATTATTTTAAAAATTTCGATAAGTTGGTTCTATAAAAAAAAAAAAATATGACAGGGGCAGTTTGGTCATTTTGAAAGATTGGAATTTTTAAATTGAGACTAATGGAAAAATTAAAATAGGCATTGAGTTTTAATGGCATTTTGACAAATATTGGTTTCTGAGTGGCATTTTGACAAATTCCAAGTTTTAGAGTGGCATTTCCAAAAATTTCCCAAAATATAATGTTATGAGATATATCAGTTCATTTCAATATATAGTCTCCTTTTACGCATTCCATTGTACAATTAATTAAGTCTACATTGGAATCTTTAACTCCCAATAATAATATTTCAGTAATTTTTAATGGAAAAATTTTTGGTGGTACAATAAAAAATGGCGATAGTGATATAATAATAATAAGAATTCTAATTATTAATATCTACAAAAGATTGTTCTTTGCATATGCAGATTTAAGTTACAACAAATTTGATATGAGGAGGGATATATATATATGTATGAGGAGGGATCAAGTTACAATAAATTTGAGTTACAACAAAATTATAACAACGGTTTTTTTTTTATTTTTAAAGTCCAAATCATCGATCCAAACCGTTCAACATGATTATCTAAATAAATGTGCTTTCAGATCAAATTTTATATATTTTTTAATTTTGTTACTATTAATCACTACTACAAAAAAACAGTTTGTACACGGATTATAACTGGAGAGCTACACGGATTTGGAAACGTGTGCGATTCTGGGGTGTAGGAAAGTCCACATTTACACACGGATAATTTATCCGTGTACGATTACACTAATCCTACACGGATTATTAATAAAGAGCCGTTTGGAAAAACAAGAGAGCTACACGGATTTTAACTAAATATCCGTGTAGGAATACTCTTCCTACACGGATATTTAGTTAAAATCCGTGTAGCTCCTCAATATAATATTAAATAAATAAACCGGGTTCAGTAACATTCCTACACGGATTTTTACTTAAAAATCCGTGTAGAATTGTTTCCTACACGGATTTTTATTTAAAATCCGTGTAGGAAGGTTGCTGAACCATCTTTTTTTTTTTTTTTTTTTTTTGTTAGCTAGCCTCCAGTTTTGCTAGTTAGTAATTATATATTTCAGATTGAATATATTTCAGATTGAATATACATAGTCTTTTCCAAAAGTCCATGAAAGAAGTTATAATCTGTTACTAAAAGACATCGCTTCTGTTTAAAATACAAACCCTAAAACAGAAATTACATAAAAGTCCCTAAAAACTCTAAAATTATCTAAAATTATAAAGAAAGGACCAAAAGTCCATGAAGGAAGGCTCGGATCGCGAATCTGAGCCCGTAAAATGGCAAAAATGGATTCCCATCTATTTTTTGATCCGACTTTGGGCTGTGGAGTTCCTGTCAAAATTTCAGCCCGATCCGACGGACGGATCAAAAGTTACGCCCCTTTTCGTGAGGCATGCGCATGACTGAAAAGAAAACCATACAAAACTGAAAAGAAAAATAAACAATAATAATTACACATGACCTAAATAAGCAATAATAAGTAACAGAAAATTAGATAAAGAAAAATATATATATATATATATATATATATATATATATATATATATATTCATGGCTAACCTTAGTAAGATATCTCAGATTCCAGTTGTGCTATAAGTTGAAATCAAAACGGCGTTGGAGGGAAAATGCCTTCTTATATAACCAAAATTCTAAAACTACATTTTTACATGGATTTTTCACTATAAATCCGTGTAGCTCTCTACCCTTTCTACACGGATTTTAAAAATCCGTGTAGAAAGGTTGCTGAATCTTTTTTTTTTTTTAGCTATCCTACACGGATTTTTATTTAAAAATCCGTGTAGGAAGGTTGTTGAACCGTTTTTTTTTTTTTTTAGCTAGCCTACACGGATTTTTTAGTAAAAATCCGTGTAGCTCTCTAGCCTTTCTACACTGTTATTTAAACAATAATCCGTGTACAATAACCCCTTCCTACACGGATTTTGTAATAAAAATCCGTGTAGCTCTCTCAACATTCCTACACGGATATTTAATGAAATATCCGTGTATAAAAGATTAATTTCCACACGGACACTAATTTTTAAGTTAATATTCGTGTAGGATTCCTAGAACACTGGAAAAATCTTATTTCATACACGTTTTTTTATAAAATTGAGAAAATCCGTGTATAAGGTGCAGTGTAGGAAGACGTTTTTTGTAGTAGTGAATTAAGATGGGTACAAAATTCAATAGTCTGAATTTGACTAGTTTTATATAATATTTTATAAATAGTAAAAAATTAAAAAAAATAATATTTGATCTGGAAGTACATTTTATTTAGATAATCATGTTGAACAGTTTGGATCGACGATTTGGACTTTGATAATGAAAAAAATCATTGTTGTAATTACTTGATCCCTCCTCTCTCTCTCTTTCTCTCTCTCTCTCTCTCTATATATGAGTAGGGTTCCAATGCCTCATCTTTTCATACCTCACCCATACCTCATGTTATATATTTTCATTTTCAATGTTCAAACTATCTATCCGAACCGTTCAACATGATATTCATGCTAAAATATGGTTGGAGATGAAATTTTATAATTTTTGCAATTTTTTTACTATTTTGTAAGATATGTACAAAATCACTATATCTGGACTGTTCAAAAAACAGTGATTTTGTACCCATCTTAAAATATGCAAGTATTTATCTCTCATCGAGCAAGTATTCATATTCGCCGTGTAAGTGTAAATATGTATCAAGAGTATTACAAACATAGATATTGATTAGCAGGACAACTAGGCGGATTCTAAGGATGAATACTTACACAACAATAATGAATACTTGATATATTATGTATGAATACTTGCATAACGAGAGTGAACATTTGTGCAACCGACAACTCGAAAGTATGTTATCATGGATCTCATCTGAAAGAGAAAATTATTTATAAGACGTTTGTGGTTTTAAATTTGAAAAATTCCTTACAGATCGTCAGAAAACATTGGTTAGATTGAACGTAGAAAAAACCACTCACATCTAAAAACATGTAAAAGATGATGAGTGATGTATCAAATTTTTTTGTCTTAATATGCAGACATTAGTTGAATACTTTTTTTTTTATTTTAGGATGAATATATGTGTGTTCCGAATATAAATACTATCGGATGATTTTATGGTCAGCATCTTTTTTACGCGATTAACGTGTTTTTTTGTCGTTTAGCGTGATTAACGCGTTTTTTTGTCCGGGGGACAGAATGGAGGATGGTTAAGCGGGGAAGATAGAATTACCCTTTTTTTTAATTTGCAGTATGTGTGTCTTCTGATTTAGTTTAAATGATTTAATGTTAGACTACTTACTTTAATGTTCAGTTTAAATATATCTTTAGCATTTAATCTATATACATTATTATTCAATCTAAATAGTTTAGTGTATGTTTTATGGTTCATTTTTCTACGTAGATGTTTTTGTTGTATAGTTCATTTTTGTTCTCGTTTGTATGCACTACTAAAAAAAGGACATTTACCATCAGTCATAAACCAATAATTTTATACAGTGTTATCAGAATCGGATCGGACCGTCGGTTCAGCTGGAAAAAACGGAACCCGGTCACTAGTCCGATTTTGTTCATTTGAAGAACCATTTATGCAATTAGATCAGTCAAAACCGGTTAAATCGGCCAGTTTGGCTGAAAAATCACTCAACTATTAGCCAAAAAATCACTCAACTATTTTGAGCAAAAATCCTGTTCAGAATCAAAATCGGATGAAATAGGTTGAAAAGTGGAAAGAAAGAAAAGAAGTTAACTAGGGAAAAGAGAAAGGTGAATCTGAGAGTGGGACCCACGAATTTGTATTGTATATGTAGAACAATGTTCTAGATAGCGTTAATAGCGACATAGCGGGGAGACAAAAAAAAAACTTTAGCAAATAGCGACCCTCTAGCAAAAGCTATCATAAATAGTGTTTTTTTATTTCAAAAATTATATTTTATATTTCTACTAATAGTAAACATGTCTCATCAAGAAAAAAAAACCAAATTGATTAAAAAGTTATAATATTCATATTGAACCAATACAAAGTTCAAATTGTCATTCAAAATATCTCTAATTCAAAAACTATCGCTATATTTTATATTCAAAATATGTCACTACCATATATTAAGTATCATTTTACTACATATTCAAATCAATCTTTAGTCAGACTGATCTGAGTCAACAAGCAATTCCATGCCCTCATCTCCACATAAGGCCAATTAAGAAAAGCTCAATTAATAATAAAGCCCGTTAAAATTGCAAATTGGCATAGCGGACCACTATTTCCGCTACGCGCTATAGCGTTATAGCGGCTGTAGCTCGATTAGCACAGTTTTACCCCGTAGCTTAGCTTTCTAGGTCCAAAATCGCTATAACTAGCTAATTAGAAGCTTGATCTAGAATGATTAGTTCCATTGTATCCATAGAAAAGGGGCCCATAATTTACCTTTCTAAGCTAAATACCATGTATACTGTGGACTGCTGGTGCGAAAAAAAAAATACACGTCATTAATTTTTATATTAACGTTTATGAGACAACGGTCTGCGTAGTCAGCGTCGTCAGGGTCATGCTCTCACTTGACGTCATGTTCTTATATCTATTATATATATATATATATATATATAATCCGCGGAGCTACATTACTCCAACAGTGACACTGATCTGATAATATGCAGCTCTTCTTTAGTTCTCTAATGCAATTTCTCATTCCCACCGCTCCTCCCCTCCTCCCTCTGCCTCCTCTCGCTCCTCTGCATCGATGGCGACCTTCGTAGGAGAAAGCGCTTTCATCCGAAACCGCCAAGGCGCTCAAGGCTCTCTCTCTTTCTTCTCCGCTCCACTCCGATGCAAAGAAGAACTCCGATCTACCTTTTGCTTCCTCTCACTCAGCCTTTTTCTCCCCGTAGTATCTAATTTTGGACGGGTTTTGATACTGTAGGTGAACAGTACTATCTACAGTATCATTGACATACGGGTCCTACAGTTCAGTCAAAATCGGATTCGTCTCTCCTCTCCTAGAAGTTCTACCATCCCGATTTCTTCCCGTCTCTCTTGCCTCTCTATTTTATTCTCTCGAAGCTTTGCTTCTTCGTCTTTCTTCCGAAATCTTTTCTCCCCTCTCTATTCTGATCTTTCTTGTCTCCGCTCGGCGCTCTCCGTTGTCTGACTCCGACTGTTGTTCGGCTTCTCTCCGTCGTCTCTCCTCCGCTATCTGTCTCCTCTCTCCGGGTAAGTTATTTCAATTTACTCTCCGGCTCTCCGCTGTCTGTTTCCTCTAGGATGCGAGTTAAATTTCTAGAATGTGTTAAGATGTCAAATTAAGTGGTTACCGGTAAGTTTATAGATGCTAAGACAACAATTTAAGTGTAAAATTATTTGACAAATTAACAAGTGACCATATGTTCGAGCAGTGGCTCCCAGATCTGGTGCCTTAATATAAACTCCATTGCTGAGATCAAAGGAAGAGCATAGAATTGGGGATTGAAAGGGAACTCAGCACAGTGATATTTTGGAAGACACAATAGGTAACTAGAATATGAGTTTAAATGGAATTCACGGATATAGTGGTATTTCTTAAACAATATGTAGTATCAGGGTAGTTTAGGGAAAGTGTTATTTTTATTCTGTTTCTTTCCTGTTTTTGTCTTCTATGGTTAGGGCTGCTAACGAACCGAGTTAGCTCGAGTTATAGACAACTCGAACTCAACTCAAAAGGTAGCAAGTCGAGTTGACTCGAGTTGAGAATATTGAACCGAGCTGGCTCGCCAACTCGAACTCAACTCGCGAGTAACTCGAGTTAGCTCGTAACTCGTGAGTCAACTCGTTTAAAGTGTTGAAATGTTGAACACTTGAACTAATGATTGTTGTTATGTAATAATATGAGAAGTAAATATTGAATTAACAAACAATCCATAACGATTTAACGAACTAACAAATTTAACAAAAAATCCACAACAATTTAACAAAAAAATTAAACGAAATGAGTCCACGAAATTATAATTAATTAAACAAAATGAGTTTACGAGTTGTAACGAGCGAGTTGAGCCCAACTTGAACTCAACTCATGAGTTAAACGAGTTACTAAACTCGAGTTAGACTAACTCGAGTTTTAAATGAATGAGTTGTTAGCGAGTTTGTTACCGAGTTGAGTTTGAGTGGCTCGCGAGTCGCGAGCTTTTTGTACAGCCCTATCTATGGTTATGATTTGCTATGTAAACTAAACTTTATGTTTTTAATGATTATATAGCCTACAGGCTTCAATTACTCATGTCGAAATTTTTTATCTTTCGTCTTAGATTTGTCATCTCCGCTTGGCCTTTTTTACAGCGGATAGGGCGACTGACCTACAATGGAGACACACTTTGATTTGGATTGGATTGTGTGAAGGGCAAGATCATCGGATACCATCCCTTCCTTCACGAGAATGTAATATACAATTTCTTCTTTTCTCTCTTTTATTGACAATTTGTGATAGATGTTAAAGTTTTATGTTTAGATTTTTCTGTAAAACTGTAAACCTAACCCTACGTTTCTTTTTCCTGTTTTGTTTGTCATATATAGCAATAAATTTTGATAATAGAAGAAACAAATGGAATTGTGACTTATGGATCTTCTTTCAATCTCAGAAGAGATCTCGATGCTCAGATCCTAGCCAGGTGAAAGAGAGCTTTATGTTTTTCATTAGTTTAATTTTTTTTTTTGTTCTAACTATCCCAAATTAATTGGTTTTTTGTAGTGATGATTGTTTTAATGCCTATTAAGATAGCCAAGGGTTTAATTGAGCCTGCATGCATAACAGAAGAGGCCATCTCGAAGCTCAAGCAACTCAGGTTCTTGAAGACAGTGGCACTGAATCAAGATGCCATTTGTTTGAGTGAGCTATTGGACTGATCGCCCATCTGCACTCTGACAATTCCAACCCAGTGTGCAAATTCATCGCGCAGTAAGATATTTTGCATGTTCCCCTTTTAATTTTTGCATTTAGACACTAGAAAACATTCAATTGCATCTAGACCCATGAAATCTCACCAGCTCTGGAGTGTATTGTTTTCTTTTGTTTGTACAACCAATATTGATTCTAGCCCAAATTTTTAGAGTAAATTCTGAAACTGGTAAGAAGGCCAAACCTTTATATAGTTACTGCAATTACACAATAAAAATCTTGAATTTCTCTTTATCAATACAATTAGCCTTCTATTGAGATACAAAAATATCAATTAGAACCCATTAAAAATTGATTTTATAACTTGAATTGAGAAAGATCATTTCAGTTATGATCATTTAGTGGAACTTTCCTTCTTCCAATTGATAATGTAGAGTAGCGAATTTACGACCGAGGTATATGTTAGTCACCTCCACAAACATTTGCCCAAATGATTTACTTCCTAGGAGGCATACTTCTAGAAATTTCTGGACTTGAGAAAGACTCATTTGAAAATCTTAAACAAATCATCTATGTCATTTCATATTTGACTTATAAATGTACTACACAGATGATGGAGAAGAACAACTTTAACATTCTGATTGGTTTTATAAACTGTCTCCATCTTTTACTTTGAGCTTTATTTTAATATTCTGATTTTTTGTCTTTTCTGTGTTTACACTGCTGGACAAACTCTTTTATTGAAGTTTTCAAGGATTATTCCCATGAAAAACTCCGCATGTTTTCTGTAAGAAATTTAACAATTAATACGACAAAATTGATTTGCTTAGTTTTTTTTTTTTTTTGATAAAAGTGGAAACTTATCCACCGATTTTATTACAAATCAAAATGAAAATTGTTTTGATACCGACCAATAGAAATACAAATAAAAAATTGATAGCACTGAAAACTAATTTTGAGTATTTTGTTAATGTTTGGTCCTTTTTTCCTTTTAAGTCCAGTCTACCGGTCAGCTGTTTGAGAACAAAATTTCTAGCAAGAAAAAATATAACCAACTATTCTAATTTCAATGGGCAAATCCTGTTATAATACAGGTGCTGTGATGTAATTGCCATTTTAATGGCTTGGCTATATCTCAATGTTTAAGCCTTGCTTAGTACAATGCACAAAAAAGGAACTTAAATACGGATCAGAGGGTCTGCACGAAATTTGAGTCGATGCCTACTGGTACAGGTGTCACATTTTAAAATTCTGAGAGCAATAGTTTAATCTTCAAAAGTCCTTTAGAATTGATTTTAAATAGTAAAAAACTTCTCAAGATAGTGACCATGAATATTGCACAGACTATAACAACATATAGTGATCCAAACTGAAGAGCTCGTAAGCCTTTTACCAGTTACAGGACAAACACACAAAATGAAAGAAACTATTTCAAATGTCGATCACTTTCCTACCACAAGCTGCCAAATACTTTTTTCGATGCATTCCAAAGTGAAATCTAAAATTTCTACAATAATGGTTTATAAGTTATTTTAATGCATTCATTTTTTTATTAATTTTTATTGCCTGCTCAATAGAAAATGAATACGAAATTTTAAATTTTTTGAGATAATTGATAAATTTAATAGAAATTTAGATATATACCCATCATAACTTCTAGATTTAGATATTTCCCAATAAAATATTCCCCATCAAAACTCACTAAATTGATCAATATCCCATATTTTAATTTCATCACTTAAAAATAAAGATTAATATTAATAAAACATTAGCAGGAAAGTTTTACCCTTCCTCTTTATCACATCCATTAACAGAAGAATAAAACAAAAAAACGTCATAAACTGTACGCAATATGTCTCAACGCTAGGCTTAGTTAGGTTCTATTAATGAAAAGGAAACTAGTCCCATGTAAAGAAGAGTGGAGAGTGTCATTAGGGATAAAATCATAGTTGAGCAACTTCTGTAAATTAAAGGCTGACGCCAATAATCAATTTAATTCTCCGGTGTCTCTGTACGTATGTCTGATGCGTGAAATGATGCAAATAATCATATCTATACTTTCATCCCTTAATCTTCTTGTTCCTCTTGTTCCTCTTCTGGCCACTGCAAAATTTGATGAGTCAACTTTAGTTCCTTCACACAATAATCAACAGCTGTGTAAATTGAGCTCAATAGATTGCTATTTGATTCTACAGCCATTGGACTTCATAACTATAACCAAATTTGTTCATTATAAAACAACTGCAAACAAATTAAAATATAATGGAGAGGTCAAATGCATAAAAAATAAACAAGTTTCGGAGTAGCTTCTGATAAGTAACACTAGTACCTCGACATAAACTCCAATGGCATCGAGGTACTCCCCAGAGCGTCCATGGAAACCTATGATTCTACCGTGAAAAGCAGAGAGTTCGAAAGGAGTTCCTTCTTCCTTGCCGTATGGTCCATATGTTTTCTCATTGGTTATCAGTTGTAGTGACCTCACAATAAATATGTCACCCAAGTAACCAACATAGCCTCTCACAGCCTTAATGTGCTCGTATTGAAGATCGATCTGCAAACCATAAAGAAAACTTAATAGACATAACAGTTTGTTGGTAGTTTTCAATTATTAAAAAAACAGTTCGTTTGCTCTTTTGTATGTATCTGCAATACTAAAATAAAAAATAAAAAATAAAGAATCTAGAAAATGTAAAATCGACCCAAGCGAAGTTGATGTTTGATGGAAGAATCCGGTACCTCGCCCAACGTTCCTGTTTTTCTGCCCGTGAGTGAAGTGCATTCAGTAGTGTAATCATCAAGTTCATAACATACGTAAAGAGCGTCAATATTATCACTATGACGAATACTGACATTAACAATGTGAGAAACGGCAGACATCTGTTGCATATCTTTTGTTGAACCCCCGCTGCCACCGCAAAGCATCGACTTACTTATGAAAACCTTAACCTTAGCAATGAAAAATTATGTTATAATATCAATTTAAGCCAAACCTACCTATATATAATTTACAGAAAAGGCCTGGAGGGCAAATAATAATTAGAAAAACAAAAAAGTTTCATAGTTTTGACAAACATATATAATAGTTCTAAATACCTGCTGTACATAAACTCCAACACGTGAAATATAATTAATTCCAACGCATGCAACGAAGCCAATAATTTGACAGCGGATCGGAGAAGTGTGTTCATAGGATTTTCCTTCTTCCTTGCCATATGGTCCATAAACGTTCAAATTGGTTTCCAGCCACCAATGACATCAAAATATCAGATGAGTTGTTGTAGTAGCCATGTACAGACTTAATGTACTCGTTTGTTTTAAGATTTATCTACAAAAATATAAAACTTGTGAGAAAACTTTATGCATGCACATAACTGTTTGTTAGTTATGAATGATTAAACTTCTAAATGGTGCATTAGGAGACAAAATTTACAAGGAACAACCAAAAAGTTCACAGTGGCATTTTTGTATATATAATACAAGGACATTGTTCCAAGAAAAAAAGTTACCTGTAACTTACATCATTATTTTATCTTATTATGTTTTTTTCTCATTACATACTTCAGTTGTGAGTTCCTAGAGTTCATTATTTTGTCTAATTAATCGTGTTATCTTTCCTAGAGTTTTTTTTTTTTTTTTCTGAAAACAGATAGATCAAGTATCCAAAGAAAAAATGCCGCAGTAATTTTATTTCACTACAGCAGAAAAGCACATCTGCGACCGGCACAGAAAACTCTTAAGTGACCGATTGAAATCCGTCGCTGATATCGCTGATGGTCTCAAATCGGTCGCAGATGATTTTTTTTTTTGCTTTTCACCCATTGATACGAGATCTCTATTTCGTCTCCAGTGGCGTAATATCATCAGAGATCTCTATTTCGTCTCTAGTTGTACCTTACACAAATACAAAACCCCAAATTGAATATGCTTCTACAGCAAATTTTGGTTATTATACTTAAAAAAAGTTCTTTTGACTTACTGGCTTACTGCAAATTAAATATTATAATAGTGATTGATAAAAGAAATTGGACGATGAAGACAATTATCTAGGTGTATGTCTATAGAGCTTATCCTTATAATTATCTCCAAACAAAGATTATAATATGATGCAAAACAGAAAATATTGGTAAAAACAGAAAAACCAGAAAAATTCAGAAAAAACCAGAAAATTGACAACAGAAAAAAAAAAAAGACGAACAAAAAAATGGGACAAATCAGAAAAATAAAACATATAAAAAAAAGAAACAAAATACAAAAAATGAAAAGAAAAAACAGAAAAAAAAAAAAAAAAACCAGAAAACTGAAAACTGAAAAAATGGGACAATTATCCGGATGCATGTTCAACACAAGTGATCTATTCAACACCGGAATGCTCAAGTGGCCGACCTTGGCACCGGAATGCTTTGATTTTATGCAACAGGAGTCAAAATTAAAATAACGGTGAGAGAGAGGGTGAGAGAGAGACTCAGAGGGCGAGGCGGAGGCAGGATCGTCGGGCGGAGGTCGGAGGCGTCGTAAGCAGAGGTTTAGGGTTCGTCGATTTTCAGCGGAGGCTGAGGCGTGTGGGAGCCAGAAAGAAAAAGAGGGATTCGCACATAGTTTTTAGTGCATACACATCTGCGGCCGATTAAATCAGTCACAAATAAGTTTTTCGCCGGTCACAGAAGACTCGATCATCGATTGATTTTCTGTCTTAATTTTTTTTAAAAGGAAAATAGCCTTCTGCGACTGGCGCCAAGACCGGCCACAGATATCGGTCGCAAATAATCCAATCTGCAGTAGTGTTTATTTATTTTTATTTAGGGGCCCGTACACTAGCATCTTTTAGATGCTATTCTCAATAATTGAACCTGCAACCTCTCTGTACGGAGATGGTGCAAGTGCCACTGCACTAAGCCCATATATCCTTGCTCCAGTAATTTATATTAAATCAAAATAGCCATTTCAATTGATGGCCAATTTTAATTGAAACAAACAAGGGTCCCTGTGCAATAGGATTTAATTTTATATAACAAGTGTACATGAGCATTTATACTTGTACAGTTTAATAATAGTTTAAAGGTTGATAATTGAGGATGAGCCACCAGAATGTAAAAGATAATGATTGAGCACATATCAAGAAGGGAAAGACTAAAATATCAATGCATCCCACCGTGAACTATATAAAAGCACTACTATCAATATATTGGTGCAGCTGACTTTTCAGTATCTTGATATTTTGTAAAAATATAAAGCTGATTTACGTCTAAATTAAGATGAATTGGTATAAATCAGAACTAACAGTTTTTGTTCATCTTTAATAATATATTTATAATTGATAAGAACTGGTGAAGAAGTTTATTAAGCTGGAGTTCTGGAGTAGCCGTGATTTTTTATTAATAACCAAAAAAAAATATATATTATTAATAACCAGATTTCCAAAATATTTTTACCCATGCCCAAACCGCGATGATGTTTATAATTTATGTATTTTGTAATATTATGTTCGAGAATTTGTCAATCATGTTCGAAAAAATGAATTAATGAGTAACTTGACTAATCTGGGCCGTCGATAAAAGGATTTTCATGCAATTGACTTCTCAGAAATAATTTCCGGAGCTACCGCCCCCCTACCACCCCGCGCATACTCCTAGAATCAGGCCCACATACATAGCGAAAATGACATGTCAGTTCAACCTGATTTATGCACAGAAAGAGAAGTCCGCAAATTGCTATTCAGGCTCACATACATAACAATAACGACATGTCAGTTCTTCCTCTTCTCAAATCCTATAAAACCTAACAAAAACACATGTATCCGATTAATCAATCTATAAGATGTATTGCTAAAGAATATATACCAGTATACTAACTATTAGGGACAACTCGATAAATATAGCCATACACTTGATTAAATATAGCCCTATATTATTCTTTTATAACAATTAAAGAGGTTACGAAGTACCGCTATATATAACCATACACTTGATAAATATAGCCATAAAACATTTGCTAATAATTATTTACATATATCTGAATGGAAAATATCAACAAATTAATTATAATGCATCTAGAATAATTTACTATATATATAGTCTAGGTTAAGTGAGATCATTAAATAAGACTAGAATAATATAATCAATGTGTGGTTGTGCATTGGGAGTGATGCTCCAATGCAAGGCCTAATCCAAGTTTGAGGAATTCAGATCCAGTGCAATATTCTTGGGAATAGAGAACAAGATAGATTGAATCAAGTTGCAAAAGAGAAGAGATGAATAGCGATTGAATGCGGTAACAGAGATACCTGGAGATTGAATTTAGTTGTGTAAAAGATGAATAGAGAACGCACTAGACTGGTGCTTGACTTCAAAATCTCAAGTCTTCAGCATTACTAGAAGCATAGGAATACAAAACAAGTAATTGGTAAAAAAAAAAAAAAGGCAAAGTGGAAGCATCAGTGACCCGCCACACTGTCAGTAAATACTGTATTGAAATTCCAGAGAAATAATCTTTTTGGTAAAACACTTTATTGATTCAGTTGCTTTTGTCATGTGAGAAGCATTTTATTCCATCATACATTTTTGCTATGTATGTGGGCCTGATTTTAGGAGTATGCGAGGGGTGGCAGGGGGGCGGCAACTCCGGAGAAAATTATTTCTGAGAAGTCAATTGCATGAAAATCCTTTTGCTGACGGTTCAGATTAGTCAAGTTACCCATTAATTCATTTTCTCGAACATGATTGACAAATTTTGACAAATTTCAAGTTTTAGAGTGGCATTTCAAAAAAATTTCCAACAAAATAATAAAGATTAAATCTAACGGTTTTATTTTACTATTTTATTTCTCATATCATGTGTTATCTATCCATAACCATATCATGTGTTATTGTTAAACTATTAACCATATCATGTGTTATTGTTAAACTATTCACAAATCATAAAATCCATCGTATTAAAAATATAAATAAATACATAAATTATAAACATAATTATAAATAATCCATCATCGCATTAAAAAAAAAAAATTAAGTAAACCGCCCTCTGTGGGGGAGGGTTGGGGGGGGGTAAACCGCTCCCTAGGGGGGCGGTTTGGGTATGAATGAAATTTTTTTGGAAATCTGGTTATTAATATTATTTTATTTATTTTTTTGGTTATTAATAAAAATGACGGCTGGAGTAGTATTATTGAGTGATCATTTATGTGATATAGTAAATAAAACATTGCATTAATTAAGGAATGACCTCCCTGACTATTTGTAAGTACAAAGGCTGAGAACAATTAATCCGCAGATTTTAATTAATTTATAATTTTGGTTTACGTAATGAGCTCTCTGTTTTTAGTACCCGGCCAAAATAAATGGGTAATAAAAACAGAGGCCTTGTATATACAAATTGGGTCAATTAAATAGACGTGGTTCTCTCAACTTTTTATTTTGTTGTTTTATATTTCATTTGTTTGATTATAATTTATCCAGATACTAACTTAAGAATTCATAGTAATTATGAATTAAAAGTCATCAGTCACTTGAACTTTGTCGTTCTTAATTTACAACAAAAATTTGACATCATTTACTAAATTAAAGAAGGAAAATATTTGTACCTCATCCAACGTTCCTTCATTTCTACCCCAATAGCTTAGAACAATGCTCAGATTTTAATTAATTAATTTATTTAATTCCAGGAAGAAACTCTCTGTTGTACACGGCCTAAATATATAAAAGGGTAATAAAAATAGAGCCCTTGTATACATTAATTGCTTTAGCCAACTAAGTAGGCGTGGTTCACTCAACATTTTATTTCATTCTTTTTCATTTCTTTTGTGTGCTAATAATTAATTAATCTAGATAATAATATAATAATTTAATAATTTAATTAGAAAATAATATTTAGTGACTTGATCTTGTTCGAATTTTGCAATAAAAAATATTTTTCATTACAAAAGCTTCGAAAGGCACATACCTCAGTCAGCTTTCCTCCATCTCCGCCCCATCGGTCGGTGCATTGTGTGATGCCATTACGTTCAAAATACACAGTAAGACCATTAATCTTGTCACTACGGTAGATACTAATTTTAACAATGCGAGTAATGCCCATTGGATGCATATGTCTCACTATCCAACCGCGACCAAGGAATGGCCCCTCCTTTATTATAGTACCATTTGACTGGATACAGAAAATACAAGAATATGTTATAAATTCTATGTTAGAATGATCTGTTAATTATATATAGAAACCGAAACTTAAAAAAAATAGAAACAAAAGGTTAAAAGATCTTGACCAAATGTAATAAACTAAAATAAAATAACTCAAGAAACAACATTTTGTCCTGTGTATCCGTAGGACGAGTTATATTATAGTTCTTGCCATCAGTAGGTATAATTAGTTCACTACATTTTAATAGGGCAGAATGTTTATGTCGGGCTTAATTTGTTTCTATGGATTGCCTTGATTAAGCTGGAACCCCGACACATCCATATATAGCTGTGGGTAATTGCAAAGGCATACAATTTTGGTGTATTGTAAAAACAGTGTTAACGGCCGTTTAATCGGAAACGGCGGCTAAACCGTTACGAATACGCTTAACTGATACCTGTTAGCGGATAAAAATGATTAATCGGCCGTTTTTCCGATTAATCAGCTGTTTTACCGTTTATTCGTCCGTTTATTTCCGTTTATTCCTTTTTTTTTCCATTTATTCCAATGAATATTTATTTTCCACATTATTTTTTTATTTCTATAATAGCGTGTGATAATAAGGTTTATAAATCATGTATTGTAATATTATTTGTGTTTGAATGTACATCCAATATTTTTTATATATGTTTTTTTTTCTTACTTACTTTGAAATTTATTAATTCTTCAATTATTTATATGCCATATATTTTTGTTACTTACTGATGTAATTTTTTCAATTAGTACGACATGTTTATTTATGAAATTAAGTTATTATCATAAATTAAATTTAGTAATTTTATGTTGGAACGTTTCCTTTCTTTCAAATAATATGTTATTAGCATTTGAAAAAGCTTAATTATAAACTTTATTTTTCATTAAATTAATGTGTTACTTACACATGCAAAATATTTATATGTTAAGAAGAAATAAGCGTAGTCTCATGTTATTATAATAAAATTAACTTAAATTAAGTTCATTTGGTAAGTTTACTGAGTTAAATAAATTTAATAAAAACGTTAAATTGTCTGCATAATTCTAATTAATCGGCGGCATACCGATTGATCACTTGGCGGCACTTCGTCCGTCCGACAACCGCATACCGCTATTTACAACATTGTGATTACCTCATTTTTCACAGTTCCATATGTTTTCCGCAAAAAACAATTTAAGTGGAAAAAATGATATAATCATGTGCTTTTTATGAATTTTATCAATAAAAATGAGTTATATTTTATTTTACACAATTACTTCTTTTTGGCAACAAGGAATTTTTTTTTTCATACTAGGTAAATTAAAAGCCGCATTTATTTCAAAGGTCGCCTTGTTTATTTCTGACGACAATTGGAGCCCCTTAAAAAAACAATTTGAATCAATTGAAAATGGTTGTATTATTTTGAGCCATTGTAAATAGATGCATATGAAAAAGTAATTGAAGACCAAATTTTATATCTTTTAGAATTATGTTACTATATTTTCAAATAAATAGAAAACTATTGTCTTCATCTGATCTATACTTTTTATATCACGGGAATTTTCTACCAATCTAAAAAAATAGAAAAAATTCCAAAGTTATTGAATTTTCTGCCTATATCGAAGGTCATGTGTAATGGTTTGGATCAATTGTTTGAATTTTTAAAATAAACATATAGATTCTTAGTACAGGTAGACCCTAATATGTGCATAATCATAGCCTTACATTAATTTAAATAAAATTTTCAGAAAGGAAGTAGAAAATAAATTCAGAGTAGTTAATGAAAAACAATATAGTTGCCTACCTGCCGGATATAAACTCCAAGAGCGTTGACCTCAACATCTTTTCTACAGTATGCATGAAAGCCAATTATTTGACCGCCGAGAGGTGCACGATATTCGAAAGATTCCCCAAATCCCCCGCGGCCGTAAGGACCATAAACGTCCAAATTGGTTCTTAGTACCAGTGACCTCACATAACAACAGCCACTGGGATAGCGGTCCACGTAGCCATTTACTGACGTAATATACTCGTTTGTTTTAAAAATCACCTACAAAATAAAACAAAACGTAGCCATTTACGTACAGAACTTATTGTTAGTAGGTTTCAATGTTCCTAGGTAAGTTATGTGTGATAAAACTTCTTTAATATATATATGCATTAGGAGACAAATTTTACAAGGAACAACGACCAAGAAGTTCAAATTGGTATTTTTGTATAAACTATATATGTATACTGTTCCAAGAAATTACTACTTTAAATTACACCATGAATTTATCCTATTACGTGTGTTTTATATTAAATACTTCCGTTGTGAAGTTCGAGTGTTAGATTATCTAATAATTAATTGTGTCATCTTTGCTTGTCTTTTTTACCGAAAACAGATTGACCTGGTATTCAAAGAAAAGTGCTTGAGTATATATATTAAGCCAAAATAAACATTTAAATTGATGGCCAATTTTGAAACAGAGAAGGGTCCAAGTATAATAAGGATTTTATGCAACAAGTGTACATGAGCAATTTATACTGGTAAAGTTTAATAATATTTGAAAGGTTGACAAGTGAGTGTCGACATTTAAAAATCACTACTATCAATATATTGGCGTACGTAGCTGACTTTTCAGTATCTTGACATTTTGTAAAACAATAAAACTGATATACGTCTAAATGTAGATCAAATAATGTATATATGTCAAGAAGTTTCTGAAGCTACAATTCTGGATTGTGAAAAGATCTCATTATTTCAAGAAAAAAAAAGATATAGGCATTGTGACCGTTTATAAGATATAGTAACTAAAAGATTTCATTATTTCAAGAAACAATACAGGCATTGAATTAATTAAGTAATGTCCTCCCTGACAATTTTAAAGAACAATTGCTACAATGACATTGAATTAACTAAGTAAGAGTAAGGCTTGGGTGCTATGGATAGCATAGAGGGTGCTATGCAACGGCTCAAAAATTTGAGTTTTCAAAATCCTAACGGCCGATCCGAACCATTCAAAATTTAATCTGTACTAAAATGTACTTGCATACCAAATTTTACATTTTTTTTTGGAATTTTTTTCATTATTTATTATGTTATAAAATTGATGTTTTCTGTGATCCAGAATTATTCAAAAACAACAGTTTTGTAACATACTTAATAAATAGTAAAAAAATTCAAAAAAATGTAAAATTTGATATGCAAGTACATTTTAGTACAGATTAAATATTGAACGGTTCGAATCGGCCGTTAGGATTTTGAAAACTCAAATTTTGAGCCATTGCATAGCACCCTCTATGCTATCCATAGCACCCAAGCCTTACTTATTAAGTAATGTCCTCCCTGACAATTTTTAAGAACAATTGCTACAATGACAAGTGCTGAAAACAATCCTCTAGTTTTTATTTATTTATTTTATTTAATTACAGGGTTCTCAGTTAAAAGCCCGGTCTCAATTAAAATGCATTGCTTTAGACAACTAATTAGATGTGGTTCTCCCAACCTTTTATTTTGTTGTTTTTTATTTATTTTGTTTAGTAATAATTTACCTATATAATAATTTAAGAATTTATAATAACAAAATAAAAGTTGGCTACTTGATCATCATCGAACTTTACAAAAAAATAAAAATGGTATCTATTAATTAGTAAAGCTGCAAATGGTCCTTACCTCAGTCGGGTATCCGTATATTTTGCCCCATAAATCGGTGCATTGCGTGATGCCATTACTTTCAAAATACACCTGAAGACCCAAAAAATAGGCACTATGGTAGATTCTAATTTTAACAATACGAGTAATGCCCGTATGATCCATTTCTTTCTCTTCCATATCGTCACCATAGAATGTACCCATCTTTATTATAGAAGCAGTTGACTGCATACAGAGAAACACAAATACATGTAATAAATAAAAGTTTAAAGGATCTTAATCTCATGTAATAAAATAAAATAAAAAATATAGAAATAAAAGCATTGATCTATCAACGGGCATGATACGGGTCGGGTGGAAATATTTTTATACCCGCACCTGTCATGACAACAGAAAAAAAACTGTTTTTACTCATACCCTATAAGTTAACAAAAAATAATCTTATTCTTATCCGTCTTTTTATATACGATACGGGTCAGATAAATGAATAAAAATGATCTTACCTTACCCATCTATATGTGTGGGACGAGTTATTATATATGGTACTTACCATCGGTCGGTGTTGGTATACTTGATGCATTAAAATAGAGAAGAATGTTTATGTTGGGCTTTGTTTCTATGGATTGATTTGAGTAATCTAGATCCACAACTAGGGGTATTCAATCGGTCAGTTCGGTTGAAACCGAATTAAAATAATTAAACCAAATATTTTTTCGGTTTTCAAAAACAGAACCGAATCGAACCAATTAAGTCTATCAACCGATTAAGAACCGAACCAAACAAGCTGAACTAGTATTCGGTTGAACCGAAATAAGACATTAGAAGAAGAAAAAAAAACTAAATCTGGAAAAAATTGAAAAAATCAAGTGTAAAATATTTAGAGCAATTGTAACTCTCTACTTACAGTCTTCATCTCTCCTTTAATCGATCAAACCTTCAAAACCCGTCAAATTTGGAAAAACAAGAGAGGAAACGGAGAATCAGCAGTCAAGACACAAAATCACACCAGAATTCAATAAAAAAAAAAAAAAAAAAAGATCGGACAAGAATTGAAGAAATGAGAGACATTAAGAAAGAAAACAGTAAGTTAGAGAAGATCGATTCAAAAAGTAGTCACAGGGGGAGAGAGAGGAAAGAGGGAGTTTTGTTGTTTTCTAAAAAAATAAAGGTGGGGAGTGCCGCTGGTTTGGTGGGGGAAGGAGAGAGAGAAAGAGTGGGGAACAGCTCAGCAGGAGTTGGGTTTGAAAAACAAGAGGTTCGACAGAGTTGTAATTATAAACGTTGTTTCGGTTATTTCGGTTTATTTGCTTTTGAAATTTTTTAAACTGAATTGATTTATTTAAACCGAAATAAATAAAAAAATTAAACTAAATCAAACTATTTAAACCGAAAAATAAAATTATTTTATCCGAAATTTTTTGGTTTGGTTGAAAACCAAATAAACCGAACTATTTGAACACCTCTAGCCACAACATATAGCATTTATATTCCGGGTGATGGTTCACTTTTCGTAGTAAACCCTAGTAAACTTTATATTTACATGTACTGAAAGGTTGATTGCAAAAGTTAGTAACCTTACATAGATGTGTAATCACATTATATTTCACTTTTCCATTTGTTTTACATTTAACAATAATTTAAGGTCAACTTCAATGAATTCTCTCGCTAATATAATCATGTGCGTTTTTTAATACTTCACTGGTCTAAACTACTTATTTAAGAAACTAGAGAAAATTTATTTTCTTACTATGTAAATAAAAAATATCCCATTCATTTTAAAGGTAAACCCATGTTTATTTCTGGAGACACTTGGCAGCGCCTCTTTAAAATCAATTTGAAAGCCACTGAAAATTATCCTTTTATTCTTAGTCGTTGGATCAGAATCGACGGTCCAACAACATTATAAGAAAACTATAATCCGTGGACGCAGATATGAACCAATCATAGACAGTAAAATTAAAGGAAAATGGAAAACCGCGCCATTGATTTTTTGAAATAGAATCAGTGGAAATGCACTCCCTAAATCTTACTGCCGTATCATTTTGGCCTCTTTTAGATTAACAAGTGCCAGGTGGAATTCGTTTGATGTCCTTTGAGTCTCCAATTCGCATGTAACGAGTGTCAGAATAAAAACTGCTGCTTTCTTTTACTCATAACAGGTACGATTATCAACGAGTTAGGCCTGATGTAACTTTAGCATATTATTTTCTTGAATATTACGGGGTGCTTCAACTCTCCGTATTATTATATGAAACCTGTTAACTGTCTTTGAATTTTCCAATCTGTTCCTCAAGTACACTTTTCTTTTTTGTACCTACTTTATTTCTCTAGCTCTCCCATCAAAAAAGAAAAAATTCCTCAAGTACACATAATAATTAATATTCCAACTTCTATTGGGTGCATGTGAAAACTTGAACGCGCACATGGATGGAATCCTGCTTTTTATAAAGGAGTGCGGATTTTATATTCCCCTTTATTAAATATACTAGACTGATTAACTATACAATAAAAACAAAACATATCAGCTATATTGAACGTAAGTCCCATGTGGAAAAACAAAACTAGTTTATCCCACCGTCTTAATTGGATCCAGGTTTGTTCAAAATAATAAATATTGTCAATGATATTTTTTTAACCGTTTTCGTACGGTTTATACTTTTTCATTTATATAACAATTTGGTTAAGAGCGATTAGATTGATTTATATTACATTTCATATAATTTTTTTTTATTTTGTACTTATGATAAAAAAAGATTTATCAAATAATTATAAACTTTTTTATGTAGTAATTTATGATAAAATTAATTTATACTGCACTTTATTATTTTATTTAATTAATAATTTATATATTTATATAAAGGAAAACAATTATAAATGGAACAAAAGTTAGTTTGTTTATATTTTGTGATATTAGATACATGACGTATGTAACATATAGCATATATATATATATATATATATATATATATATTCTGGTGGATGGTTCACTTTTCATAGTAAACCCTAACAAACTTTATATTTGCATGCACGGGAAGGTTGATTGCAAAAGTTAGTAACCTTACATAGATGTGGCTATAGAAACTATCAATTATATTCTATTTTGAATGTATAATTGCATAGTAACAATTATATTCTCATATTTTGATTTGACTAATGCATCCGATCAGTTTATTTAAGTTATATACTAAGGCAAAATAGTTTAGTTTTTAAATGGGACCGTTTAATAAACTTGGCATAGTTTGAACATTTAAGTTTCGGTAAACATTGTTATCTATAATTTATATATCTGATGGATCAGAATTCACAAATCAATTTTATAGATAACATTGACTTTAAAATTACAACAGGTCTACAACCAGATTATGGTCTAGGTTTGAATTCAGAAGTAGAAAGTAAGAGGAAGGAGCGAACTACCCCACAACAACAAGTGCGGATTTCTTGGACTTTGTAAAAGTATTAGTTATCGTTTGGTGTGCATTTATTTTTATATAGTTCAATTATGCATGTTGAATTCGAACAACCGCTTGACTTTTTTAGAAAATATTAGGATATGAGTATTCGTTTGATCAACGGATTTATATGATGTGTTGTGTTGTGTTGAGTTAATATACGTGATGTGAACGGATAAGAAAAGTGAACAGGAGCCGATATGTTTGCATATCGGGATGTATACATTGGGTTCGGTGTTCGACTGAACTCCTCGTTAACGTGGCGTTGGTTGGACTTCCCATCACGGGTCAAGATCTAGCGTAGGGTGGACTCCCCATCTAGTGAAACAGCCTCTCACTATTGGTTGGACTTCCCAGTGAGTTGGCGGCCTCCCATTGTTGGTTGGACTTCCCAATGGGTTAGCGGCTTTCCAATGTTGGTTGGACTTCCCATTGGAATAGCAAGATAAATGAACTAACGGAAAATTTGAAAGAAGTGAAAGTGTTTATGATCGTATTCTTACATGGCATTAGAAACGCATGAGCATTTATTATTTATTTTATTTTCATGCTTTTGAGAATTAAGTTAATTTTACAAAATCTGGGACTGGAACTGAACCCGCACTGAGAGAATGTTCGAATCTCTCACCCGTTCCACTGTTATGTGGGTTCCAGGTAATGAAGAAGAGGTGCCAAAACAAGGTTGTGAGTAAAACCAAGCGGAATGATCAATATTTATGATTAAATGTCACTTATGTTTATTTTGTTTTGTTTGTTTAATTTTTACTAAATTGGTACTCTTGAACGTGCATGGTTGTTACCGTATACGTAACCATGTATGTCGTGACCGCTGTTGAACTGCTTTGATTATTGTTGTAAGACTATTGTTTGTTATATTTAATATGGCATTTGTGGATGTTATTGATAATGTATGTGATGTGTATACGCCTTACGTATAAATACGTGACGGGTTGTCTCGGGGTGTGACACCATCATACACGGATATTTAATGAAAATCCGTGTAGAAAGAGGTTAAATAAATAAACGAAGTTCAACAACCTTCCTACATGGATTTTTAAAAACATTCATACACAAATTTTTATTTAAAAATCCATGTAGGAAGGTTGTTCAACCCCTTTTATTTATTTAATATCCTGTTTTGGAGAACTACACAGATTTTAATTAAATATCCTTCTTGGAAGAGTATTTCTACATGGATATTTAGTTAAAATCCAAGTAGTTCAGTTGTGGTGAGATGTACTGTGGGAGATTTTGTACACCTCTCCAATAAATAATCCATGTTGGATTATTATAATCATACATGGGTAATTATCTGGGTGTAAATAGTTACATATTCCTATACCCTAACATTGTACACAGCAGAAAATCCGTGTAGATACTTCATTTTTGTCCAAGTACGATATGGTTTTTTTTTGTAGTGCTTAGAGCAAATACATGCAGCTGCTATTTGATCGAAGTGAATGAGAAGATTCGTTCACAGATCCATATTAAACCAACCAACTTAATTGGATGTAGGTTCATTCACAGATCACAGATCCAAACAAACACTCAAAGTCTAAATTTGCATAGCTTATTGAAATAGTAGAATATAGTTGTCCTAAACTATCTCTATATGGTAGGCTTATACGCTTGTAAACTGACCATTATTATATAAACTAACCATTACTATAGTTGCAATTAGTGTTATGAATTTTATTAGATTTGATCTACACAAATTATAAGGATAGAATATGGATAAGTTAATATTTAATGGGTAAAAGTATGATATATATGGGTAAGACTAATTTTAAGTGGGCATTAGTATAAAAATGTCTCCATCCGGCTCATACTATATCCATTGACACCCCCCTAATTGTATTTGATTGGAATAATTTCCCTTTAAAATTTCCGTCCTTAATTTGATAATTTGATAGAACTTGAAGTTTTCTCTTTTTTTGTTTGCTTTTATTTTTTTTAACAAATTCCATTTATAACTTTTGACGAATCTTTTTTGAGTGCCAATAGAACATTGTATTTGTTTTTTCGAAAAAAGCAAGATGCCCGTGAAAATCCACTCAGTGCATGTCGGGAAAGGAGACAATAACATGTGCTGTACCTTTCAGCAAAGCATTAAAAAAAAAAGAATATATCCGATTTCCAATAATTCAATGTCCCATTTGGCGTACCTTTGAGCAAAGCAAAAAAATAATAATAAACAAAGAAAGAAAGAATTTATTTTTTCTTCACTATTACAAAAAGGACAATTCTACACTACTACATAGATTTGGTTATTTTATTTAAAAATTGTGTACCAAACATGTTTTTTCCAAAGCCCAAAATATCTGTCATAATCCTACACAGATATTTATTGAAGAATCAGTATACAAATACCCGTGTATGAATGTTTAGAGAGCTACATGAATTTTTTACTAAAAAATCCGTGTAGGAAGTGTTATTGTACACGGATTGTTGTTTAAATAATGGTGTAGAAAGCCTTGAGAGAGGTACATGAATTTATAGTGAAAAATTCATATATAAAGGTCTTTGTAGGGTTTTGGTTATATAAATGACATTCTCCTTCCAGTGCTGTTTTGATTTCATAATACTCTATCTATCTATGTATCGAATATTAGTTTGATTTCTGCACATAGCACACCTGGGATCTCAGATATTTGAAGTTGTTATTTTCTTCTCTCTATCTTGCTAAGGTTACTCATGTATATATATAAAGTTGGGCTATTATGCATTGCAATGTATATGCCTCTTTGTCCATCAGACTATACATCGTCGGATTCAAAATCTAAAAAGCCGATCCAAACCGTTCAACTTGTTCTCCATATTAATATGTGTTTGGAGACCAAATTTTACATTTTTTGGAAATTTTTTACTATTTTTTTAGATTTATTGAAAATCACTTTTTTTTAGGCTCAGATTTGTCTGAAAAAAGTGATTTTTAATAAATCTAAAAAAATAGTAAAAAATTTCTAAAAAATATAAAATTTGGTCTCCAAACACATATTAATATGGAGAACAAGTTGAATGGTTTGGATCGACCTTTTGGACTTTGAATCCGACGATTTATAGTCCGATGGACAAAGAGACCTATACATTGCAATGTACCGTAGCCCATCTCTCTGTCTCTCTCTCTTTGTCTCTCTGTCTCTCTGTCTCTCTCTCTCTCTCTCTCTCTCTCTATATATATATATATATATATATTTGTCTTTTCTTTCGTATCTTGATTCGAAATGAAGAATTTGGAAGCAATTTTTTTTGTAAGGAAATTTTCAAATTTACTTTGCAACTTTTGTTGTTGTTGTTGTGTAAATCTAATAAATCTAAATACGAATTTGTTTTTAAAAACACATTTATTAGTGTTCACTGTTTGGGAGATTTTTTTTTTTTTATCCTTTGTGGATGTGTTGCAAAACAATGAAAAACCCTCATAATTTTTTTCGGATCTTATACAACTAGGTTGGACAGTTTTTGATCCAAATTAATTACAACCGTTAGATGAATTATTTTTTTGCCAAGAATTTTTCGGTACTTAGTGTGGATAATTTTTAATACTTTCAAATTGTATGAAATCCAATGAATAGAAATTCAATGTAGAAATAAACTTGGTATTTTGTGGCCATGGGATTTGAACTTGTGGAATAAGAGACAAAAAACTTAGCATTACACTACAATGAATTTGATGTTAATATGTTGATTATATGCTATATATACTATTAAATAGTAGTATTTCCAGAACGAATTTTTAATCCAAATTTTTTTCTACTTAAGCACCCACCTCTCTAAGTTAAAAACTTAACTACTTTAGCAAAATGTAAAAATATTCATCCCTTCTATGTTCTTACCAGATCTAGAACTGACAGGGACTAAAATACAAAAATTCACGAAAATGCAAAATATTCACCCCTTTTTGTTACTAACTAATACTAAATTATAATTGTACTAATGTAATTCGTATTAATTTTTATTTTATTAATATCAATAATAGATCTTGCATCTATCTTTTCTCCTTACTAACTAATTCACCAAATTATAATTGTAGTATGGATCAAATGAGGCCGCTTACTCCGACGAGCAAATCAATGATATGAGAGATATGTGGGCAAAGTGGTTTACTTCCGAATTTTGTAATGAACAATATGTATTTGTATAAATTAATTTGTGATATAATTGAATTAGTGTAGATAACAACATGAATTGAGAATTGTTATGTTTTGAGAATCTGGTTTTTAAAGAAACTGCCTATGTTTTGGAAAAAAAAAATACAATCTACAATAATATATTTACTAGCTAGCAAAAGTGGAGGCTAGCTAAAAAAATGACAAAAAAGGACCATCATACACATATATTTAATGAAAATTTGTGTGGAAAGAGGTTTAATAAATAAACGGAGTTCAACAATTTTCCTACATGGATTTTTAAATAAAAATCCGTGTAGGATTGTTTCTTACACAGATTTTTATTTAAAAATCCACGTAGAAAGGTTGTTGAACCCCGTTTATTTATTTAATATTCTGTTTTGGAGAACTACACATATTTTAATTAAATATCCTTCTTGTAAGAGTATTTCTACACAGATATTTAGTTAAAATCCAAGGAGTTCGTTTGTGGGAGATGTACTGTGGGAGGTTTTGTACACCTCTCCATTAAATAATCCATGTAGGATTATTATAATCATACACGGGTAATTATCCGTGTGTAAATGGTTACATATTCCTATACTCTAACATTGTACACAGCATGAAATCCGTGTAGCTCCTTCATTTTTGTTCGTGTACAATATGGTTTTTTTTTATAGTAGTGCTTAGAGCAAATATATGCAGCTCCAGCTATTTGTTTAATCGAATTGAATGAGAAGGTTCATTCACAGATCCAGATTAAACCCACCATCTTAATTGGATCTAGGTTCATTCACATATCACAGATCCAAACTAACCCTCAAATTCTAAATTTGCATAGCTTATTGAAATAGTAGAACCTAGTTGTCCTAAACTATCTCTAAATGGTAGGTTTATACGCTTGTAAACTGACCATTACTATAGTTGCAATTAGTGTTATGAATTTTATTAGATTTGATCTACACAAGTTATAAGGATAGGGTATGGATAAGTTAGTAATTAATGGGTAAAGGTATGATATATATGGGTAAGGCTAATTTTAAGTGGGCATTAGTATAAAAATGTCTCCATCCGACTCATACTATATCCATTGACACCCTTAATTGTATTTGATTGGAATAATTTCCCTTTTAAATTTCCGTCCTTAATTTGGTAATTTGATAAAAGTTCAAGTTTTCCCTTTTTTTGTTTGCTTTTATTTTTTTTAGCAAATTCCATTTATAACTTTTGACGAATCTTTTTTGAGTGCCTATAGAACATTGTATTTGTTTTTTTTTTTGAAAAAAGAAAGATGCTCGTGAAAATGCGCTCAGTGCATGTAGGGAAAGGAGACAATAACATGTGTTGTACTTTTCAGCAAAGCATTAAAAAAAATATATATATATATATATATATATCCGATTTCCAATAATTCAATGTCCCATTTAGTGTACCTTTGAGCAAAGCAAAAAAAAAATAATGAAGAAAGAAAGAAAGAATCTATTTTTTCTTCACTACTACACTGGACATTGTACATAGATTTGGCCATTTGATTTAAAAACAGTGTACCAAACAGGTTTTTTCCAAAGCCCAAAATATCTATTATAATGCTACACGGATATTTATTGAAGAATCAGTGTCCAATTGTTTGGAAAAAAATCATGTAAAATGAAGGAACTGTACATGGATTTTTCTTTAAATATCCGTGTAGGAACGTTTAGAGAGCTAACAATTTTTTTATTAAAAAATCCGTGTAGGAAGTGTTATTGTACACGGATTATTGTTTAAATAATAGTGTAGAAAGCCTTGAGAGTGATACATGGATTTTTAGTGAAAAATTCATGTAAAAAGGTCTTTGAATGGTTTTGGTTATAAAAAAAACATTCTCTTTCTAGCACTTTTTTGATTCCATAATACTCTATCTCTCTATGTATTGAATATTGGTCTGATTTTTGCACATAGCACAGCTAGGATCTCTGATATTTGAAGTTGTTATTTCCTCCTCTCTATCTTGCTAAGGTTACTCATGTGTGTGTGTGTCTATATTTTTGTCTTTTCTTTCGTATCTTGATTCGAAATGAAGAATTTGGAAGCAATTTTTTTTGTAAGGAAATTTTCAAATTTAATTTGCAATTTTTGTTGTTGTTGCTGTCTAAATCTAATAAATCTAAATACGAATTTGTTTTTAAAAACACATTTATTAATGTTCATTGTTTTGGAGATTTTTTTTTTTCATCCTTTGGGGATGTGTTACAAAACAATGAAAAAGACCTCATAATTTTTTTCGGATCTTATACAACTAGGTTGGATAGTTTTTGATCCAAATTAATTACAACCGTTAGATGAATCATTTTTTTGCCAATATTTTTTCGGTACTTAGTGTGAATAATTTTTAATACTTTCAAATTGTATGAAATCCAATGAATAGAAATTCAATGTAGAAATAAAGTTGGTATTATGTGGCTATGGGATTTGAACCCATGTTATGTGGAATAAGAGACAAAAGATTTACCACTACACTACAATGAATTTGATGTTATTATGTTGATTATATGCTATATATAATATAAAATAGTAGTATTTCCAGAATGAATTGTTAATCCGAATTTTTTTCTACTTAAGCACCCACCTCTCTAAGGTAAAAACTTAACTACTTTAGCAAAATGGAAAAATATTCATCCCTTCTATGTTGTTACCAGATCTAAAACTGACAAGGACTAAAATACAAAAATTCACGAAAATGCAAAAATATTCACCCCTTCTTGTTACTAACTAATAGTAAACTATAATTGTAGTAATGTAATTCATATTAATTTTCATTTTATTAATATCAATAATAGATCTTACATCTACCTTTTCTCCTTACTAACTAATTCACCAAATTATTATTGTTGTATGGATCGAACGAGGCCGCTTACTCCGACGAGCAAATCAATGATATGAGAGATATGTGGGCAATGTGGTTTACTTCCGAATTTTGTAATGAACAATATGGATTTGTATAAATTAATTAGTGATATAATTGAATTAGTGTAAATAACAACATGAATTGAGAATTGTTATGTTTTGAGAATCTGGTTTTTAAAAAAACTGCCTCTGTTTTAGAAAAAAAACAATCTGCAATAATATATTTACTAGCTAGCAAAAGTGGAGGCTAGCTAAAAAATGACAAAAAAGGACCATCATGCACGTATATTTAATGAAAATCCATGTAGAAAGATGTTAAATAAATAAACGGAGTTTAACAACCTTCCTACATGAATTTTTAAATAAAAATCAGTATAGGATTGTTTCTAACACATATTTTTATTTAAAAATCCATGTAAGAAGGTTGTTGAACCCCGTTTACTTATCTAATATCTTGTTTTGGAGAACTACACGGATTTTAGTTAAAATCCAAGTAGTTCGATTGTGGTGAGATGTACTGTGGGAGGTTTTGTACACCTCTCCATTAAATAATCCATGTAGGATTATTATAATCATACACGGGTAATTATCCGTGTGTAAATAGTTACATATTCCTATACCCTAACATTGTACACAGCAGGAAATCCGTGGTGCTCCTTCATTTTTGTCCGTGTACAATATGGTTTTGTTGTAGTAGTGCTTAGAGCAAATATATGCAGCTCCTGCAATTTGTTTAATCAAAGTGAATGAGTAGGTTCATTCACAGATCCAGATTAAACCCGCCAGCTTAATTGGATCTAGGTTCATTCACAGATCACAGATCCAGACTAACACTCAAATTCTGAATTTGCATAGCTTATTGAAATAGTAGAACCTAGTTGTCCTAAACTATCTCTATATAGTAAGTTTATAGGCTTGTAAACTGACCATTACTATAGTTTTTTTGAGTAAAAATATGGTCCAAGCCCGTATTTGATTGATGGGAGTATTGTTACAAAGGGTGTAACTTACAATAGGACCATCACTGTAGTTGCAATTAGTGTTATGAATTTTATTAGATTTGATCTACACAAATCATAAGGATAGCGTATGGATAAGTTAATATTTAATGGGTAAAGGTATGATATGGGTAAGACTAATTTTAAGTGGTCATGAGTATGAAAATGTCTCTATCCGACTCGTACCATACCCATTGACATCCTTATACTAATAAAGAATAATAGATTGTACACCGACAAAAAGCGAAGAGCTACACGGATTTCCTTCAGTGTGCAATATTAGGGTGTAGAAAAGGGCAACTTTTTACACACGGATATTTATCTGTGTGCAATTATAACAAATCCTACACAGATATATTATCAATAGCCGTGTACAAATCCATCTCACTGTATTTCTCACTACACCCGAGCTACACTGATTTTAACTAAATATCCGTATAGGAAGAGTATTCCTACATGGATATTTAGTTAAAATCCGTATAGCTCTCTTGAACAGAATATTAAATGAATAAACTGGGTTCAACAATCTTCCTACACGGATTGTTAAAAACCCGGTTTATTTATTTAACCTCTTCCTACACAAATTTTCCTTAAATATCCATGTAGGATTGTCCTATTTTTTTTTTTAGCTAGCCTCTATTTTTGCTAGCCAGTAATTATATATTTCAGATTGAATATACATAGTCTTTTGCAAAAAAGAAATATATAGAATTTTGTATATAAATAGTATTTTGCAAAAATAAATACAAAGCCTTTTGCAACATATATATGCACATAGCCTTTTGTACATGCAATCCCATGTGATTCAACACATATCATACACTCCTCAAGATCCAATACAATATTTGTATAAAAATTATGTCCTTACCACTTAGTAACCATGTGATCAAGTTTTGGGCTCATGTTGTCAAAACTCATGGTTATGATCTACTCTAGCACTAAATTTCATACATACTAAGTTGTATTAGACCCAACATATCAAAAAAGGAGTTTGCATGTGATCCATGACATGATGTCTCTTGGTTAAAAGTCTCCAACAATATTGCATCTCCAATGAAAAATACAAGGATCAACATATATGTGCATACGTACATACATAATAGAGAATAAAAATTCTTAATTAAAATTTATACATAAAATTAATTGAATCTGTATAGCTTTTATATGAACCACTGAAAATCAATTTCGTAAGAAAAAACTATTGCATCTTATATGAATTTACGAAGGGAGGGTGGCGAAGAGGATAGTAACCAACCCAGGCGAAGTGGACAGTAACCAACCAAAACCCTACAAAACCGAAAATAAAAATAAAAGAGAAATAAGCAATAATAATTACACATGACCTAAATAAGCAATAATAAGTAACAGAAAATTAGAGATATATATATATATATATATAAACATACATGGCTACCTTAGCAAGATAAAGAGGAGAAAATAACAAATTCAAAGATCTCAGATCCCAACACATAACATGTACATGCAATCCCATGGTCTTATGTTGTCAAAACTCATGGTTATGATCTACTTTAGTACGAAATTTCATACATACTAAGTTATATTAGATCCAGCATATCAAAAAGGGAGGTTTCATGTGATCCATGACATGATGTCTCTTGGTTAAAGATCTCCAATAATATTGCATCTCCAATGAAAATAACAAGGTTCAACGTATATGTGCATATATACATACATAATAGAGAATAAAAATTCTCAATTAAAATTTATACATAAAATTAATTGTACACAGCTAGGTTTTATAGGAACCACTGAAAGTTAATTTCGTAAGAAAAAAAATTATTGCATCTTATATGAATTTACGAAAAGGATAGTAACCAACTAAGGCGAAGAGGTCAGCAACCAACCAAAATCCTAAAAAACTGAAAAGAAATATAAAAGAGAAATAAGCAATAATAATTACACATGACCTAAATAAGCAATAATAACTAACAAAAAATTAGAGAAAGAAAAAAATATATATATAAATACATGACTAACCTTAGCAAGATAAAGATGAGAAAATAACAAATTCCAATATCTCAGATCTCAGATACCAGCTGTACTATGCGCATAAATAAGACCAATATTCAATATAGAGAGAGAGAGAGCATTATGGAATCAAAACGGCGCCGGAAGGATAATGCCTTTTATATAACTAAAACCCTAAAAAGACCTTTCTACACGGATTTTCACTAAAAATCCTTGTAGCTCTCTCAAGGCTTTCTACACGGATTTTCACTATAAATCCTTGTAGCTCTCTCAAGGCTTTCTACACTATTATTTAAGCAAATAATCCATGTACAATAACCCTTCAAACACGGATTTTTTATAAAAAATCCGTGTAGCTTTCTAACCATTCCTACACTGCTTTTTAATAAAATGTCCGTGTACAATTCTTTCCTTTTTGCAAAATTTTTTTAATAAAAATTCGTGTAGCTCTATAAACATTCCTACACGGATATTTAATGAAAAATCCGTATAAAATTCTTTCATTTCCACACTGTTTTTCCCAAACACTTGTACACTGGTTCTTTAATAAATATCCGTATATGATTATGACATATATTTTGGATTTTGGAAAAAACAAGTTTGGTACACGGTTTTATAATAAAATACCTAAATCCGTGTACAATGTGCAGTGTAGGATTGTTCTTTTTGTAGTAGTGCTAATTGTATTTGATTGGAATAATTTCCCTTTTAAATTTCCGTCCTTAATTTGGTAATTTGATAGAACTTCAAGTTGTCCCCTCTTTTGTTTGCTTTTATATTTTTTAGCAAATTCTATTTATAACTTTTGACGAATCTTTTGTTGAGTGCCTATATAACATTGTATTTGTTTATTTGAAAAAAGAAAGATGCTCGTGAAAATTCGCTCAGTGCAGGTAGGGAAAGGAGACAATAACATGTTGAGTGAAAGCCCAACTGTCCAAATCCGAGTCTCCTCTAGATGCTCCCCTTAGGACTTAGGAGCCTGCCTGGAGCCCTGGACTGCTGCTGGACGCGGAGGGGAGACGCAGAGAGCGGAGAAGAAAGGGGAGGCGCGGAGAAAAAAAGGGAGACGCCAGTCGCCACTGTGCCCACAACCCTGGTACCGACAGTGGACGGTGGACGGTGGTCAAGCTAGTTGAAGAAATTTCGGTAAATTATCAAAGGCTTTGATTTCTTTCTTTTTGTTTTCGAATATGTGTGGTCTGAGCTTTGTCGGCTCTTTGCTTGTGGTTTGGAATGTGAAAATAAATGACTTAATCTTTTGAAATGTGTTATGATGAATTGCTTCATATTGAGTCTTTGATTTCTTGTAGTCATTAGAATTTTGAGTTGTGGAATCGATGACTTTGAATTGTTAAACCCACCCACTCTGTTCTATGCGATGCTAGTAAATGAGAAATTTCAATTGTGAACTATTGTTGTTCTTGTGCTTTACTTGCTTAGATTGAGGAATTTCGGTTTAGAATGACTTGTAAACTAATGGATTTTGCGATATTGGGTCTAAATCCCAAATTACCTGACAACCCTCTACATCCTCTCTGTCTGTTAAGCCAATCTGTAGCTGGTACCACTGTACCAGTTCGTTTTGCTTGACTGCTTGATTAATTCATTTTGCTTGTACCAGTTTCTGAAATTAATTCATTTTGCTTGATTAATTAATTAGGTATTGTGTAAATATTTTTAATAGTTGGACTAAGCTAATAACTTGAATTGCAAGAATAGCTAATAACTTTTTGAATTGTGTCTTGAATCCAAACACGAATCCGTATCCGAATTCGTACCTGTTAATTTAATTAAATTCGAATTCGATTTTTGCCTACCCCTAAATCAAATCCTAACCTCGCCACTGCATGTGCTGTACCTTTGGGCAAAGCATTAAAAAAAAGAATATATCCTATTTCCAATAATTCAATGTCCCATTTGCCGTACCTTTCAGCAAAGCAAAAATAGCAAAGCAAAAGTAACAAAGAAAGAAAGGTTCTATTTTTTCTTAGAGCAAATATATGCAGCTCCTGCTATTTGTTTATTCGAAGCGAATGAGAAGGTTAATTCATTGACAGATTCAGATTAACCCACAATCTTAATTGGATCTAGGTTCATTCACGGATGTAAACATTAGATGTGTTTGCTTGTTCATCGCTGATGCTTCTCTCTCTTGAGCAAGGTCTCTCTCTCCGTCTCATGTTTTTATTTCTTTTCTTTGAAATTAATGGTGGAAGATATCTCTCTCGTAATTCCAAATTAAATTTGGTAATTTGATATAAATGATTTCCCATTTATATTTTGTACTAATGAATTTTCTATTCGGATGTATGTTGGCCGCGCAGTGAAATTTATTTTATTGGAAATCACCGATAGCTGAATTCGAGCACGAAGTTTGGTGCTTAAGTTTTAACGGAGAATTACAAGAAGCGAAAAGGTAAACTTTTTTTGGTTGGGTTGAATTGAGTCCTATGAGATTTTTATTTTATTGAATGAATTGACAGCTTTATTGAATAATTTCTTATGTTTACAATGTATAAACAATAACATATAAAATACAAGGCTAATTTTTCTGTTGGTGAAATCTATAAACATCGGGAGCATGCCGGAAAGGAGGATATATAGAGAAAGATGTAATCTGTAAATAAAATATTCAATTAACTTTATACATCATGCATGTTTACAAAAAATTAGGTCAACACTGTCCCTCTTTCAAACTTCAATTTGTAATAAAATTCAACTAAGAACAAAGACAATTAGTTGACAAAGGGAATAGAAAGGATTATCCAATATTTAATTCCTTATCTCCTCTGGAAAAAAAAATTCTTACGCTAAAGTACTAAACATATTTTTTCTGAAATATAGCATCAACGCATCCGTATCCGCATCTGTAGACTACACCGTGCTCTGTCAGTTTTTTGGTTATAAATTCTTCATCCGAACACTGATCGAGGTGATTCAAAATCCATTAAAAAAAATAAGAACAATCATTTCCATGACCTCCATAATACAGAATTGGGGCTCAGCATCTTTTATTATATCTTAAAAATAAGATAGAACGTTAAATTTGACATATGTACACAAATATTATCTAATTTAATCCCATTATGTATAATACGTAAAATGTCATTATTTTGAATTATTACAACACAAATACTGACATAAAAGTCAATAATTGAGCAAAAAAAAAAAAAATTAAACATGTTTTATGAGTCTAGCTACTATGACATGAGTGTTATTTCGGTCGTAGTGAAATTGACTCTAAAATCCATCGAATAGGTTTCGAACAATGAATCCGAACCGATCTACCTAATAAGTGATGCATTTACATGCAAAATTTATAAATTGAATTCATTTCTTATGAAGTAAAGCGGTCAAAAAAGAAGATTTTGTTGTTAATTTTAATTCACTAATTTTTCATTGTTTTTTTACCACTTGACTTCATACTAAATGAAATCTAAAATTTATAAATTTTGCATGTAAATGCATCTCTTATGTAGTATATTGGTTTGAATTGTTTGGATTCCTTGTTTGAAGCCTATTTGATGGATTTTTTAGTCAGTGTCACTACGACTGAAATAAAACTGATGTCATAGTGGCCAAGCTCTATTTTTATTTTGTATGTTATGTGTAATATTTTCTTCGTCTAACCTCAATAGAGAAAATGTTGTTTCTTAGGTCTTACAAGCCATTGCAATGAGCAATGATCAAAAGGAAGCCAAGTTAAAGTCCAGTATTGCAGAATTAATGGGACCACTGCTGAAACGTCTTGAATTAGTCAAGGGGAGAGTTTCTGAGAATAGGGAGATAGAGAAAATCATTGACAAAATTAGAAGAGAGGTTGAAAAGACAAAAGATAGTTTTGATAGCATACAAAATTGGGAAAGGGTGCTAATTGGTCTCTTTGGAAAGATAGAAAGACAAATTAATCCCTGGGTTGATGATAATGAGAAAATAGCTGAAACAAATGAAAGCATTGTAATGAACGAACTAAATTATATTCTTTGTAAGCTATCAGAGATACCTACTGAGAAGGCACCTGATTTGCCTCAGAATGGCAAAACAACTGATGTAGCAGAATCATCAAATAGAAGTTATCAAGAGAATAAATCGTCGAAGGATTTTATAGATCTAGAGGAGTTGGGTGTCTGTTCTGTTCTTTGCCTGTATAGCCTTGGCATTTTTCCGGAAAGTACAGAACTGGAGAAGAGATTTGTGATTTACTGGTGGATTGGTCTAGGGCTTTTACCCTGGACTAGTTGGAATGAAGCTAAGAAGAGTGGCAATGAAATCTATTCAGATCTGAAGAACAAGGGTTTCCTCAAAACTGTACATAGCGAAAACTGTGATGAAGAAGTAGTTAACCGCTGCACCATCAATCCCACAGTACACAAGTGGTTGTTGCCCCCCAATAAGGATAATGTGATCTTTAGTTTTGACCGAAGGAAACACTTTAGTTCGCCCTTTTTTGGTGATTGGTTCAATGAGAGAGTACTAGTAAATCTAGATGAGAAGTACCTCAATTCTGACAACATCAGCATCAACATCAACATCAAAAATAACTTGCAGGTGGTTCAACTTGGCAGTTGGTGTTACACGGAGACAAAGGTTGACAAAAAGGCCAAGGAAACAGGGCCTAAAAAAACAATGTCAATTGACCACATTGAAATCGACAAAACCGATTTCTTAAAGAATTTGGGTGAAAAGGTGACCTACCTTAGCCTGCGAGGCATTTCGGGGATAGAAGAGATTCATGAATCAATTGGAAAACTGGAAAACCTAATAATACTAGACCTTAGGGCTTGTCATAATTTGATCAAATTACCACAAAAGCCAAGGTCCACACAGAATGCAAGGTCTACATTAAAACAAAAATCATTTAGATGGAAATTACCCCAACAAAGTTGGTTCAAGAAATTAATTGCATCAGAATTAACCCATGAAAGCTGGTTCAGTAAGATGATGGTTTTAGATATTTCAGAATGCTATCTTTTAGATCATATGCCAAAATGGATATGTGAGCTCTCTAATTTAGAGGTGTTGAAGGGTTTTGTGGTCGGAAGCATTGGAAACAAATATCAGTCATGTCAGCTATCTGATCTCTCCAAATTGAATAACCTCAAGAAGCTCACCATAAGAATTGGTAGAGAGCATTTGGTTACCGAAGATTTCAGTGGCTTAAAATCTCTGCACACACTTTTGGTATTGACCATAACATGGGGAGATAATAAGTCCAGTTCTATGGTACAAGCCAACTGTTTCCCAAAGAATCTTGAAAAGTTGGATATCAGATGTTATCCAGGAAATGAGGCATCAGAGCTGCTGAAACCAGCAGAGCTGAAAAACTTGAAGAAATTATATATTAGAGGTGGAAAGCTTGCTAAAATTCCTTGCAATGAAATCTGGAATGTGGAGATATTGCGCCTCAGGTTCTTGAAAAATTTGGATGATCCAACTGACATGGAAAAGCTCAGGCGTGGATTTAATAGTTTAAAGTACGTGGAATATGTGGAATGTCCCAAGCTCAAGAACTTCCCCAATGATAGGATTTGTTGGAGTAAGGAGAAGGATGAGCTATTCCAAAGTGCCAACGCTAGTGAGACATCCAATTAGTCATAGGGCCTTTTGAAGACTAGATGATGCAGTGTTCATGCTTTCTAGATCATTTATTTATGTCAGTTTTACATATGTGATAATTTCATGATATATTATGGTATTTATATCGCATGGAATTTATTGGCTTGTATGGATACTGGTTTTTGACGAACAATAAGATTGTAACCATGTAAGGATATTGTTGCTTGATTATTTAATTGTAAGGGGATGCACAATTTATTGCAAGAATTTCATACATAAATTTTCATTGTATTTTTCTTGCTCTACTGATTTCATCTTTCATTTGTTTTCTTAATTTTCTTAATGCTATCTCCGTACCATTCGGTTGTTATTACTTTCTCCATACTACCATTCGGTTGTACAAATTTACTTCAATGAGAATTTTAAGCTTTAACAAAACATAAAAACTTAAATTATGGTCCTCAATTAATTACCAATTTAGCATCCCTGCTGTAGTTCACTCAAGCTTTTGTTCAAATTTGGAGAAAAAAAATTACATTCAACATAAATTACATAAGAATAATTAAACGGAAGAAAAACGTTTGAAATATATGGACAAAATTGTTCAACAAAATCTGCACTACTGGAGGAACAGAAATAAGCTTGCTGTCTAAGTGGATGTTGATCTGCTCCAGATCGACAAATTTTTTTCTTATTTTTGCTCTTTGACACCGCCCGGACCGCACCGCTCTGATACTCTTTTTGTCATTAGGCCTCACCATACAATGACATGTCATATTGGACGGTTCAAAAGGCCTTGACATTGTCCAGACGCTTAAGTAAAATAGAAAGTTCCAGCAGTGGCAGTAATAGTATCCAAAACCGTCATTGTTTGACACTATTTAGTATTTTGGCCATAAATTTTTCATATGATCTCCAATTAATGTGTTTTATAGTTACATGGAAAGCTGGAAATATGCTCTACAGCTTTAATGCTATGTGTTTTTCTAGATATAGAACACAATATGGTCAAAATTGTGTTGATATAGCAACGTGACAGTTTTTGGGATTTTTGTCATTAATTAATTAGATATGAGTTTTGAGTGTGTTATAAATAGGCTCGAAAGAGTTTTTGAATGATGCTGTTCAAACTTTATTTTATGAGTTTCTAGTAGGGTATTTTGAGGGTCTCTAAGTGGGTAAGTAAGAGTATTTTGGGAGTAAAAACTTAGTTGAAGTAATATTAATGTTTAGGTAACTTTTGAGTGATATTATGAGGCTATAAAAGAATCCAAACTGAATTTGTAACAAAGCTTTTGAAATATTACGAAAATTATGTAACTGAGTTGAGTTAAGCTTTGTCACACCAAAACTAGGAATTCATATTACAACGTGATTAATCCCCGCCTTGTGTTAATTAATTTACTTAAAACACACAAGGCTGAACAAATACTAATAAATTGCGGAAGCAGAAGTAATATCATAAAATATACAAGTCATATTATCCATATCAATAATGTATGTTTAGTTATGTGACATCATCAAGGTCGAACGAATATAAAATAATACAACAACTAAGAACGGAGATACATGATCTAACGAATCTGATACATAACGCAAAAGTACCACTAGAGGTCGAAACCGACATAACCTAAATATAAAAGATACACGTGACATCATCAAGGTCAGCTCCCGGTAAATTCTCACGTCCGATCACTAGTATCTGTACCTAAAAACCCAAGTGATTTACTATTTTTTTCTAGTATGATTTACCATTTTTTTCTTTTTCTTACCGAGGGATGAAGCTCTTTGGCTCTAAAGTTTCTCTCGGTTTAGGTTTTTTCTCTCACCAAGGGATGAGGTCCTTTAGCGCTAAGGTTCCTCTTGGTTTGAATTTTTTTTTGACCAAAGGATGAGGCTCTTTGGCTCTAAGGTTTCTCTAAGTTTGATTGTTTTGTACCGTTGGGTTATTTGTACCAATTGTTTCTGGTACAGGTATTATCAAGTTTCAAACGTCCTCTTTGTTATTTTCTGGTATCGGATACCAATATGGTTTTACCGTTGGGTCACCTATTCTAATTTAAGGTATTCTACCTTGCAATCTTTGTTTTATTAAGATTGGTAATGTGTATAATAAAACTTGCTCACCTCATTTTTCTCTTTTTATAGTATAATTTATTTAAGCAAAATATGCATTTTTGAAAAAAAAAATTTGTTTATGTAATCGTTAAGTATATATTTTTTTTGTGACATATTAAATAATTTTTGTTTTGAACATAATTCGTAGTACTCTGTTATTTATCAATTTATCATATAATAATTTTTTGTAAAAACTAATTTCTTTTAAATTTAATTATGATGCATTTTGAAAATCTAAGTATAATTTAATTATGATGTGTAGAACATAAATTTGATATAAATGAAGATTAGAATTATGCTTCTTTTGAAAGTAATTTACATAAAGTATAATTTTACTAAAGTAGATTTGTAAAAAATAATAAAACATTTTTAACCTATTACAAATATCTTACTATTAACAATTAGTTTATACCGTTTGTGACTAAAATATATTGGTTATCATTAACAAGTCTAATATAGTAAAGAGTTTTTTTTTTTTCGTTTTTTTTGGTATTGTTACGGTGACCTTTCGGGTAGAAAGGTTTTTGGGTTTTTTTTTGTTATGGTGGCTCTAGTAGTTGTTTGACTCTAGTAGCTCTTGATTATCTCGATGTGAATTGGATGCCGACTTTTGTGTTTGGTGGCTTTTCATCTTTTTATATTATGGTGGCCTTTTGGCTCTTGGTATTGGTGACCATCATTGATTTTCAAGATAGTTTGTAAAAATTTTAAATTCGGTACCATCTAAATATTTAATTCATGCATTAAATTAGGCATATAGTAAATTAACAATTTTTTTTGAAAGGATAATTTTGCAATTTTACAAACTATTATAATTGTTATAGGAAAATTAGAAGATTTTATATATTTTATTGAAAGGATGTCTAAAAATCTTGTGCCATATTTCTCTCATAATTTTTTGTTATAGAAATATAATTTATTTTTTTACAAAAAAAACATAATTTCACCATAATTAATCCCAATCAGTCCTTAATGAAAGGTTAAATTCAACAATAACAACTATTTCGAGTCTCCTACCATATTTAAAAAGAGAAAAAAAAATGAAATATTGAAAAATTTCTATCAACCACGTCCTACAAACCCATCAAAAATCTAATTCAGATTCAGCAAGGTACAACACCTGGTAGAGTGAGATCCGAACAGTTCATTTTAATCTAGCACATATCTTAAAGAGGACATGTGTATCAACCACATTCTATATAAATTAAATTTGACTCCGATGATTGGTAATTACATCCCGTCTGGTACCGCAGCAGTTACATTCAGAAATCATGATTTGTTTTCTTATCCCTACACACAAAAATAAAATAAAAATAAGAATCATTCCATTAAATTTACTGGGACCAAAAACCATATCCTTGGGAAGACGCACTCCATGCCACATCTTTAAAACAACTTCCCCGAAAAATCATTTCATTGGGCCAGGATACGCACTCCATGCCACATTTTGAAATCTACTAGGCCTAAAAATTATTTCCTTCTCGGCTGACACTTTTAGCTTAAATCCAATTATACCAATCTTTGCTATATATACAGGCACTACTCTTGGTGAATATATTCAAATAGAGTAGTGCCTATATATCCACACCTATACAGGCACTAACTCTGGTGAGCGGCAAAGCTCCTCATTCTTTTGGTTGTGAATTTGTTGATTTCTTTTGTTGGAATTAATATGATAATTTCTGTTAAATTCAATCAAACAATTTGTGAATATAATGGTTTTAGATTTGAAAGATTTCTTACATATCGTCAAAAATATTGATTAGATTGAACGTAGAAAAAATCACTTACCTCAAAAAATGTGTAAAAGATGATTAGTGATGTGTCAAGTTTTTTGTCTTAATGTGCAGATATTAGAACATTTGTTTTGTTTTAGAATGAATACATGTGTGTTCCGAATGAATATTATCGGATGGTTTTATGGTTCGCATCTTTTTTGCGCGATTAATGCGTTTTTTTGTCGTTTAGCGTGATTAATGCGTTTGTATCCGGAGGACAGAATGGAGAATAATTAAACGGGGGAAGATAGAATTATCCTTTTTTTAAAATAGAGTATGTGTGCCTTATGATTTAGTTTAAATGATTTAATGTTAGACTACTTACTTTAATGTTCAGTTTATATATATCTTTTGCATTTAATCTATATACATTATTATTCAATCTAAATACTTTAGTGTATGGTTTATGGTTCAATTTAAATAAATATTTTTCTACGTAGATGTTTTTGTTGTATAGTTCATTTTATTTTCTTGTTTTACTACAAAATGGACATTTACTATCAGTCATAAACCAATAGTTTTATACAGTGTTATCAGAACTGGATCGGACCGTCAGTTCAGCTGGAAAAAACGGAACCCGGTCACTAGTTCGATTTGGTTCATTTGAAGACCCGTTTATGCAATTAGATCAGTCAAAACTAGTGTTCGAATTTTGCCCTCGGGGGCGTGCCCTGCCCGTGCCCGTGCTCGTGCCCGTCCTGTCCGTGCCCGTCCCACGGGCACCAACGGACATACGGGCACACAGACATGGACGTTAAACGGGCCGGACATGGTTTTTTTTAAACGGGCGTTAAATGGGCCAGTTTGGCTGAAAAATCACTCAACTATTTTGAGCAAAAATCCGGTTTAGAATCAAAATCGGATGAAATAGGTTGAAAAGTGGAAAGAAAGAAAAGAGGAAGGTGAATCTGAGAGTGGGACCCACAAAATTTTTATTGTATATCTAGAATGATTAGTTCCATTGTACCCAGAGAAAAGGGGCCCCGTAATTTACCTTTCTAAACTAAATACCATGTATACTGTGGACTGCTGGTGCGAAAAAAAAAATACAAGTCATTAATTTTTATATTAACGCTTATGAGACAACGGTCTGCGTAGTCAGCGTCGTCAGGATCATGCTCTCACTTGACGTCATGTTCTCATATAATTGAAGTTCGAATCCAAAGTTCCAAGTGATTAATTAATGTAAGATATATCAGTACAGAGTACCCACTCCTCTCTCGTCTTTTCCAATGAACGAGAAGCCAACTGACCCTAGCAAAATTGTTAATTGTACCGCTAAATAAAAAATATTGTTACGAGAGATATATCAGTTCATTTCAATATAGTCTCCTTTTACGCATTCCATTGTACAATTAATTAAGTCTACATTGGAATCTTTTACTACCAATAATAATATTTCAATAATTTTTATGGGAAATTTTTTCGTGGTACAATAAAAAATGTTGATAGTGATATAATAATAATAATTCTAACTATTTAATATTTACAAAAAATTATTCCTTCAAAGTTTAGCATATGCAACCTCCCACAATAGAGTGGAGAGTGACTGTATCTGTGAAAATTAGAAAATGAATGATGGGTCCCAAGTGGAGGAAATAGAACAAAGGAGCAACACTGTACAAAAGGGAAAGAAGAAAATGAAAAGAGAACTATCCATTAGTCTAGTGGCAAAATTAATGCTTTCCATATGAAAAATTTCAAGTTTAAGACTCAAATAATGAATATTAAAAATAATTTGATGACTTAACTTCCAACTTTATTTAAAAACTCCTTATTCAATATATAATAGCCTAGGTAGTCAATACTTCAACAATCAATTTTCATAGTCCATACAATCTAATTTGACAGAGCTCTTCTGAACTTTTGACAGTGCTCTGCCAACTTATGCTGGGATCCGGTGATTATTTGGCGTTTGTTTGACGAATATTCATTGAAAATTTGGCGATTTACATATAATTATACAATTTTTGTGTGTTCACGATATTTATATTAAAGTTTTAATTTCTTTAGTATGCAATCGGTGTGTTTCATATTTCAGTTTAAATCAGTGTTGTAAATAACGGTATGCGGTCGTCAGACGGACGGGGTACCGCCAAGCGATTAATCGGTATGCGGCCGATTAATCGGAATTATGCGGATAATTTAACGTTTTTATTAAATTTATGTATATATATCATAATTTATTAAAAATTATTTATTTAACTCATTAAACTTATCAAATAAACTTAATTTAAGTTAGTTTTATTATTATAACATGATACTATGCTTATTTCTTCGTAACACGTAATCATTTTGCATGTTTAAGTAACACATTTATTTAATGAAAAATAAATTTGAGAATTAAGCTTTTTCAAATACGGATAACATATTATTTGAAAGAAAGAAAACATTCCAACATAAAATCACTAAATTTAATTTATGATAATAACATAATTTTATAAATAAACATGTCGTACTAATTGAAAAAATTATATTAGTAAGTAAAAAAAAAATATGATATATAAATAATAGAATAATTAATTAATTTCAAAGTAAGCAAGAAGAAAAAAAAACATATATAAAAAATATTGGATGAATATCCAAGCACAAATAAAACTACAATGCATGATTTATAAACCTTATTATCACACATAATAATAAAATAAAAAATAAAAAAAAATTCACTGGAATAAATGGAAAAAACGGGAACAAACGGAAAAAAAACGGGAATAAACGGAAATAAACGGGAATAAACGGCCAATTAAACGGAAAACGGACGATTAGTTGGCCGATTAATCGGAAAAACGGCCAATTAATCGTTTTTTTCCGCCAACAAGCATCCGTTAAGCGTATTCCGAACGGTTTGACCGCCGTTTCCGATTAATCGGCCGTTAAGTCTGTTTTTTACAACACTGGTTTAAATAACCTAGTATATGTATATAATTTTTTGAAAGTTATACACACACTATATATATCATCCGTTAAAAAAATATTTATAAAATATTTTGTATTTGTGTAAATGTCAAATAAAGCCGTTAGCATGTGACTTTTGACTTGATTTTGATGTAACCTAGCTATCATGGGCTGTAGGTGTGGAGCGTATTTTAAGGTTGATCAAAACTAAATTATTCCGGTCTCAAGTCTTTCATATTTAGAAATAAAAAATATATTAGTTTTGGCTGCATGTGGCACCATGCATGTTCTTGTGTTTTGCAAAAGCGTAAATTGTGCTGCATCATGCATTGGTTGTGCGAACATTATATTAAGAAATGTCCCGTAGACTTTTATTTTTGCATAATGGCCCTCTCATGGAAATCACCAAATGTGGACAAGTTGCGGAGGTCCCTCTAAAAGAAAATATTGAAAATCTCATTGTATGGCACTGCTCTTTCTTCTCATAAAGTTCAGAAAATCAAATTATCTAACTGTTTAATATTTACAAAGATTTCTCATTAGAATTTCAAACTTGTGACCTCATTAGAATCTCACAAAGATATTACTTCTACAACTAGATCAAAAGATTGCAAGAAATTATTACCCTTAGTGCATAATCCTGATCATAATGGCCCATGACATGGGCTTGACATTTCTTTTGGACTTCCACCGGGTTAACTTATCGGTCTCAATAATTCGCAAAGAAGATTAAAATCTTATGACCGAGAAGGTCAGAATCATGAATACAGTTTTTGATATACAGCTAGCCTTGAGTAACATCCAGTTGTCGATCGTAATAATCGGACTGTGTGCTTGTGTGCTGTGTTGTTCTTTAGCAAAGCACATATATAGTGTCACTGGAAGCTTAAGTCCAGAGCTCGTTACCATATTGGTTGAAAAGGGTAATTCAAAGTGTTTTATTTCCAAAAGAAAAACAAAGAAAATAATTTGAAAGTGTTCAACGGGAAACCTTTTTCTTTCCAAAATGGCCCTACATAGAGCACCAATGCACATAGAAAAACGCACGCAGGAAAGAAGGAATCAAGGCCCAGCCCAAAATATGCATTCGGCCCAGTTCTTAAGCCTCAAATTGGAACGACCCGTAACCCGAGAATTCGGAACTCTAAAATATTGTATTAAAATAATCGGTCAACTCATCAAACAATGCAATGGAACAGAACTTTTGAGAAATTTGCACAGCATGCTGTCTAGAATATCACCCTTTAATAATTTCATAATTAACACATCAATGCCGCGTAGGACTAAAATTTGAATTTTGAACCGCCAAATTATTCTCTCTACAAAACAGTGTTTTAGGTGGAAAAGGAAAAAATAAGATAACTGTTTTGAGTTATTCTGAATAATTTTGTGGTGCTATATTGATTAGAAAAAATGACATATTATTGGGAATGAAAAATGCAGGATTTGCTTGACTGTGTGGAAATCATTATTGCCACAAATTAGTATTTATTATAACATAATCCCAATTAGTCTTTAATGAAAGATTAAATTCTAGAGTTAATTTTCGTATATCTTCAAAGACTTATCTAGCTTCCTATATAATATATATATCAACTCTTACCACTCTTTCTTTTTTAACCCATTACACAAATATATGCAATAACAGTTTGATGTATGATCATTGCTCGGACTGAAATGCCCCTTATGCAGTTCCGACTAGATCAAAGGCGGAGCCAGACCTTAGACTATGGGGGTCAGACATGAATGGGGCCATGTGGGTCAATTATATAAACTTTTATACTGTGAATGAGGATCAATTTTATAGTATTCATAGTATTTAGTGCTAAACTATATAGAAAAACACATCTTAATTTAAAAATTAAAAAAAAAATGGGGGTCAATTTAATTGACCCATATCTTATGAATAGCTCCGCCTTGGACTAGATGATCACTTAAAGAGGAGTATATAAAGATTGTAAATACATGTATTCGGTGCAAATTGCAAAATAGCGACCTTGAATATTGCACAGACTATAACAACATATAGTGATCCAAATTGAAGAGCCCGGTAAGCCTTTTACCAGTTACAGGACAAACACACAAAATGAAAGAAACTATTTGAAATTTCAATCACTTTCTACAACAAGCTGGCAAATACTTTTTTTTTTTTCAATGCATTCCAAAGTGAAATCTAAAATTTCTAGAGTAATAAAGACTTCAAGAATAAATAGAAAATTGAACAAGTTTTCAGGGTAAATAAGAAATTAACCCTAAATTCTACAACAACTGCAACTAATTCTTATCTCACGTCTTCCACCATATTTTACAAGAGATTGGAAAAAAAGCAAGAGGAAAACTAAATATAAAAATGTTCCAATTAACTCTTAATAAATCTCGTTCATTTCTTATCACTGGCAAAAAAAAAAAAAAACATGGATGTCACATCTTTCAAATCTATTGGGCCCACAAAGCATTTCTTTCTGGTCCGACATTTCAAGACAACCCAACTATACCAATATTTGCTATAACTCAACCATACTTTCCTTTTTTCTTCATCATTGGATTGAGGCCCATATAAAGGGGCCAGAGGAACACAGAACGAGTGCAACTCCTGGACTGGATTCAATTCTTTTGGGGCATGGTTCTTACTATGTTTTCTGAAACTTTTACGGATTATGTGCCCAAACACAGGATGACACTGTTTTTTTTTTTTTTCTTCTTCTAAGAACAATCCAAAAATATTAAACATATCCTATGTATAATTGTTTTTTTTTTTTTTTGGAGAAGGCAACCACATAAAATGAATGAATTTGATTGCACAAAGAGAACATGATATATCTAGTGTTTTGAAATTCGGTTCTCATTCGGTATGCGGAAGGCCACCGTATACCGCATATACGATATGCAGCCGCATATGCGGATTTTTATTCGGATTTATATATGCAAATTTTAAATGAGAATTCGTTTATATAAACAAGCATATAGTAATATGTGGTATGACTCACTGTTAATATACTCTAAACCGGTATTTTTATCACTGTTAATATACTTTAAACCGGTATTTTATCATTATTAATATACTCTAAACCGGTAATATGCTCTAAACTTCATATTCTGATAGAATATAGATTTTCTATTCGGATTGCAACCAAATAGGAATATTTGGCCGAATAGACCGAATTTTAAAACACTGGATATATCTAAAAAAAAAAATTGAATGAATCTGATTGCATAAGTAATGCAAGACTCAATAAAAACAAAATGTCAAATGGTTTTTTAAAGACAAAATTGAATAAATCTGATTGCAAAAGAAAAGTTGAATAAGAATCATGTTTAACACAGTTGACTAAAATATTACATTTTGTATGTGAAATGCATTTATGCATGTTCAAAATCTAGTTCTAATGCAATTTATTAAATAAAATCATAACGCGCGACTTGCTGTACTTAAATAAATTGAGAACTTAATTTTTTTTATAGCTGCTAATAATTAAATTAATTAAAACATTTTTTTTCTGAGGGCAGCACATGCATGAGTTAGAGAGGTTGCAAAAGTTTGCTAGATCATTTTCGTCTCCGGTCTGCCAAATATACAGAATAACACATCGTTTTATATTTTCTTTCATATAGTGAGGCTCATGATAAAAAAGATTTGGTGACCTTAACTTGAAATTTTTTTAGATTAGCTTCAAGCGACGTATTGAAAAAACTGATCTACTTCATGAGTGAAGCGTGTACATATAAAATTTTAAATTTTTTGAATTCATTTAATACAAAGTCAAGCTGTAAAAAAAAATGGTTTATAAGTTATTTTAATACATTCATTTTTTTATTATTTTTTACCGCTTGCTTCGTAGAAAATGAATACGAAATTTTAAATTTTTTGAGATAATTAATAAATTTAATAGAAATTTAGATATATACCCATCATAACTTCTAGATTTAGATATTTCTCAATAAAATATTCAAAATTAGTTATTTCCCCATCAAAACTCACTTCATCAATATCATTCACTTAAAAATAAAGATTAATATTAATAAAACATTAGCAGGACAGTCTTACCCTTCCTCTTTATCACATCCATTAACAGAAGAATAAAACAAAAACGTTAGAAACTGTGCGAACTCAAAACAAAAGCAGAGTTTCAATTTCACCTCCAAGTGTACGCAATATGTATCAACGCTAGGCTTAGTTAGGTTCTATTAATGAAAAGGAAGCTAGTCCCATGTAAAGAAGAGTTGAGCAACTTCTGTTAAAGGCTGACGCCAATAATCAATTTAATTTTCCTGTGTCTCTGTATGTCTGATGCGTGAAATGATGCAAATAATCATATCTATACTTTCCTCCCTTAATCCTCTTCTTCCTTTTCTGGCCACTGCAAAATTTGATGAGTCAACTTTAATTCCTTCACACAATAATCAACTGATGTAAATTGAGCTCAAAAGATTGCTATTTGATTGTACAGCCGTTAATTGGACTTCATAACTATAAAAAAAATTGTTAATTATAAAACAATTGAAAACAAATTAAAATATAATGGAGAGGTCAAATGCATAAAAAATAAACAAGTTTCGGAGTTGCTTGTGAGGAGTAATACAGTACCTGGACATAAACTCCAATGGCGTCGAGGTACGCTCCAGAGCGTCCATGGAAACCTATGATTCTACCACCAAGATCAGCGAGTTCAAATGGAGTCCCTTCTTCCTTGCCATATGGTCCGTAAGTTTTCTTATTGGTTATTAATTGCAGTGACCTCACAATAAATATGTCACCGAAGTAGCCAACATAGCCTCTCACAGCCGTAATGTACTCATCGTATTCAAAATCGATCTACGAAACCACAAAGAAAACTTATATGCAAAGAACAGTTTGTTGGTAACTTTCAATTTTTACAAAAAGTTCGTTTGCTTTTTTTTGTTTGTATCAGCAAAACTAAAAGAAATAGAAAAAAAAAATCTAAAAATTGTAAAATTGCCCAGGGGAAGTATATGTTTGGTGGAAGAAACTGGTACCTCGGTCAGCGCTCCTGTTTCTCCACCCCAGAGTGGGGTACTTTTAGTAGTGATATGAGAAGTAAATTTATAACATACAGAAAGAGCGTCAATAGTATCACCATGACGAATACGGACTTTATTAATTGGAGAAGCGGAAAACGTCGGGTCCATGTCTCTTGTTGAACCCCCACTACCACCGCAAAGCACCGACTTACTTATTGGTCCCTTGTGAATGCAAAATTATGTTATAATATCAATTTAAGCCAAATCTACATATATATAATTTATAGAAAAGGCCAGGAGGACACCAAAGAATAATTTGAAAAAAAAGTTTCAGAGTAGTTTTGACAAACATAGTTGTAAATACCTTGACATAAACTCCAACCTTGAAAACATAATTAATTCCGACGCGTGCAAAGAAGCCAATAATTTGACCGTAAAGAGAAGTGTGTTCAAAGGGTTTCCCTTCTTCCTTGCCGTACGGCCCATAAATGTCCAAATTAGTTTCTAGTACTAGTGACTTCAAAATGTGAAATCTGAAGCCCTCTCGCTCCTCCCATAGCCGGTAGCCTTTTACAGACTTAATGTACTCATTTATCTTAAGATTTATCTACAAAACATAAAATTAGTGAGAAAAGTTTAGGCATGCACATAACTCTGTTTGTTAATAGGTAAGTTATTGTTAGAAATGCACATAACTCTGTTTGTTAATTTACACTAATTTGTTCTGGTTTTCGAAGAACTAAATTGATTTGTTGCACTATAACTTATCTAAATTCCCAACAATTATAACTGATTAAACTTATAAATTGCGTATTAGGAGACAAAATTTTCAAGAAAAACCAAAAAGTTTAGGCATGCGAAAGTGGTGAAGTTCCTTGTATTATCTAATTAATTGCGTCATGTTTCCTTGAGCTTTCCGAGAACAAATTGATCTGGTATCCAAACAAAAAGTGCTCTAGTATTTTTAAATTTTTTTTGTATTAAAAGCTTTTAGATGCTATTCTCAAAATTGAACCTGCGACTTCCTTGTAGAGAGACAGGGCACATCTCACTGCACTAAGTCCGCTGATCATTGCTCCAGTTATTTATATTAAACAGAAATAGACATTTAAATTGGTGGCCAATTTTGAAACAGAGAAGGGTCCCAGTGCAATAAGATTTTCATATCACAGAAGCGGTTAATCACAAAAGTCGATCATGAGCTAACAGAGAAATGATGGAGTTCATATCAAGACGGAAGTGGCAAAATATCAATCCTTCCCATCATGAACTTTATAAAAGCTGAACTTTAAGCATATTGGTTTGGCGTAGCTGACATTTCAGTATCTTGGTATTTTTTAAAATAAAAAAGCTGATTTAGGTATAAACTTAGATGAATTCATATAAATCAGACCTAACAGTTTTTGTTCCTCTTTACAAATATAATTATAATTGACAAGAACTGGTCACGAAGTTTCTAAGGCTGGAGTTCTAGAGTAGTATAGTTGAGTGACCATTTATGTGATATAGTAAATAAAATATCTTATTATTTCAGGCGAAAATATAGGCATTGAATTAATTAAGATATGTCCTCCCTGACAATTTTGAGAAGTACAAAAGCTGAGAACAATTAATCCACAGATTTTAATTAATTACATACTTTTGTTTTACGTCAAGAGCTCTTTATTTTCAGAACCCGGCCAAAATAAAAGGGTAATAAAAACAGAGCTCTTGTATATATAAGTTGGGTCAATTAATCAGACGTGGTTCTCTCAACTTTTTATTTTGCTGTTTTATATTTCATTAATTTATTTGATAATAATTTATCCAGATACTAATTTAAGAATTTATAGTTATGAATTAGAAGTCATCATTCACTTGAAATTTATAGTTAAGAATTTTCAGTATCTTGATATTTTGTGAAATAAAAATGCTGATTTACGTCTAAATTAAGATTAATTGGTATAAATCAGAACAAACAGTTTTTGTTCTTCTTTAAAAATATATTTATAATTGACAAGAACTGTTGAAGATGTTTCTTAAGCTGGAGTTCTGGAGTAGTGTTGTTGACTGATCATTTATGTGATATAGTAATTAAAACATTGTATTAATTAAGGAATGACCTCCCTGACTATTTGACAAGTACAAAAGCTGAGAACAATTAATCCGCAGATTTTAATTAATTTATTAATTTTGGTTTACGTAATGAGCTCTCTGTTTTCAGTACTCGGCCAAAATAAAAGGGTAATAAAAACAGAGGCCTTGTATATACAAATTAATTGGGTCAATAAATAGACGTGGTTCTCTCAACTTCTTATTTTATTGATTTATATTTCATTTGGTTGATAATAATTTAAGAATTTATCGTTATGAATTAAAAGTCATCAGTCACTTGGAACTTTATCGATCTTAATTTACAATAAAAAAATTCACATTATTTACTAAATTAAATCAGGAAAATATTTGTACCTCATCCAACGTTCCTTCATTTCTTCCAAATAGCTTAGAACAATGCTCAGATTTTAAATAATTAATTTATTTTATTCAAGGAAAAAGCTCTCTGTTGTACACGGCCTATACATAAAAGGGTAATAAAAATAGAGCCTTTGTATACATCAATTGCTTTAGCCAACTAAGTAGACGGGGTTCACTCTTCATTTTTTTAATTTCTTATGTGTGCTAATAATTTTAATCTAGATAATAATTTAATAATATAATTAGAAAATAATAGTTAGTGACTTGATCTTGTTCGATTTTTGCAATTAAAAAATATTGTTCATTACAATAGCTTCGAAAGGCACATACCTCAGTCAGCTTTCCTCCATCTCCACCCCATCGGTCGGTGCATTGCGTGATGCCATTACGTTCAAAATACACAGTAAGACCATCAATCTTGTCACTATGGTAGATACTAATTTTAACAATGCGAGTAATGCCCGTGGGATGCATATGTCTCACTATCCAACCTTGACCAAGGAATGGTCCCTCCTTTATTATAGTACCATTTGACTGGATACAGAGAGAAAACAAATATATGTTATAAATTTTTGGAAAATTTTGTTTTATGCCACTCTAAAACTTGATATTTGTCAAAATGCCACTCAAAAAATAATATTTGTCAAAATGCCATTAAAACTCAATGTCTATTTTAATTTTATCATTATCTCAATTTAAAAATTATAATCTTTCAAAATGTCCAAACTGTTCTTATCGATTTTTTTTTGGAATTTCAAATTTTTTTGAAATTTCAAATTTTTTAAAATTTCAAATTTTTTAAAATTTCAAATTTCAAATTTTTTCAAATTTTTTCAAATTTCAAATTTTTTTGAAATTTCAAATTTTTTCGAATTTCAAATTTTTTCGAATTTCAAATTTTTTTGAAAAATCAAATTTATAGATGAAAATCAAATTTTTTTGTGGAGTCCGAGCTGGGGGCTGCCATGAAAAAATTTGAAAATTTCGAAATTTTAAAGTTTGGAAAAATTTGAAATTCGAAAAATTTGATTTTCCAAAAAAATTTGAAATTCAAAATTCGAAAAAAATTGAAATTTGAAAATTTTGAAATTCGAAAAAATTTGAAATTTAAAAATTTTTGAAATTTCAAAAAATTTGAAATTCGAAAAAAAAAAAATCTAACAGGAGCAGTTTGGGTATTTTGAAAGATTAGAATTTTTAAATTGAGATTAAAGAAGAATAATGACAAAATTAAAATAGGAATTGAGTTTTAATGGCATTTTGATAAATATTGTTTTTTGAGTGGTATTTTGACAAATATCAAGTTTTAGAGTGGTATAAAACAAATTTTCCCTAAATTCTATGTTAGAATGATCTGTTAATTAATTAATATAGAAACCGAAACTTAAAAAAAAATAGAAACAAAAGGTTAAAAGATGATGACCAAATGTAATAAACTAAAATAAAATAACTCAAGAAACAACATTTTGTCCTGTGTATCCGTAGGACGAGTTATATTATAGTCCTTGCCATTGGTAGGTATAATTAATGCACTACATTTTAATAGGGCAGAATGTTTATGTTGGGCTTTGTTTCTATCGATTGCCTCGATTAAGCTGGAACCACGACACAGCATATATAGCTCTGGGTAATTGCAAAGGCATACAATTTTGTTGTGTATTGTTAGATGTGTGATTACCTCATTTTTCACAGTTCCATTTATTTTCCGCAAAAAACAATTTAAGTTGAACTTCAATGAATTATCTCAACGATATATTCATGTGCTTTTTAATAAATTTTATCAATAAAAATGAGTTATATTTTATTTTGCACAACTACTTCATTTAGGCAACAAAGCAAAAATATTTTCATACTAGATAAATAAAAAAAACCGCATTTATTTCAAAGGTCGCCCCTGTTTATTTCTGACGACAATTGGAGCCTCTTAAAAAAAACAATTTAAATCAATTGAAATTGCTTGTATTATTTTGAGCCATTGTACATGGATGGACACGGCCAATAAACATCAATGAAAAACCACAATCCAGGGGCTCAGATCTGAACTAATGAGAGACAATCTCTTCTGCTAGCCCACCGTTGGCACAAAGTACTAATTTTGTGCCAATAATACCCTTAGCAATGCAAATTAAACTATGAGTTATAAAATATTCTGGTGCCATCATCCAAATCTTTATTATTGAAGTTCAAACAACCAATTTGAATGGTTGAACAACTCCATATGAAAAAGTAATTAAAGACCAAATTTTGTATATTTTAGAATTATGTTACTATATTTTCAAATAGATAGAAAAATATTTTGTTCATCTGATCCATAATTTTTAGATCATGGGAATTTTCTACCTATCTAAAAAAAATGCAAAATATTCTAAAAATTATTGAATTTAGTCTCGAAGTACATTTTCATACGAAAGTCATGCTTAATGGTTCGGATTAATTGTTTGAACTCTTAAAATAAAAATATAGATCCTCAGTAAAAGTAGACCCCTAATATGCGTATAATCATAGCCTTACATTAATTTAAAGAAAATTTTCAGAAAGGTAATAGAAAATAAATTTTCAGATTTGAACCAATGAGAGGCAATCTCTTCTGCCAGCCCGCCATCCGAAATTTTTATTAATATACAAAAAAAAAAATTTAATCTATCGAAATTCGAAATATACCAAAACCGATGACATTGTCATCAGTTTCAGAAGCTAAAACCGATCACAAAGTCATCGATTTTAGAAGCTAGAACCGATGACAATGTCATCGGTTTCAGCCTCAAAATCCAATTCCCATCCAACAATGCATGAGATAACTTTGAATAATATATCAATGCCCAATTTTTTATTCGAGATTTATATCAATTAAAACAACGAACGACTTAGATGGAAATCTAACAAAGTAATGATTGACTTGCTTTGAAAAGTTTTCTTAAATTTTTATTTTTTCAAAAATATAAAAAACATAATATTTTTGTTTACCTAGAAATGACTTTTGAACCGAGATTAATAATTCAGATTCAAAATATTTTTACTTTTTTCCAATAACACATAAATAAATATTTTAATTTTTCTACAGCCGCAAAAAATTCGATATGAAAAATATTGATCCGGATTATTTGTTGCAGTCTTTATAATAAATCAAATTATATTGTATTCTATCTAATTTTAAAGAAATATAAAAATATTTCTAACATTTTAATACAAAAAATAAATAAATTATAATATTTTGTAATTAAATAAAAAATTTAGATATATTGGAAAGTCGGATGGGGAATTAGTTTTTGAGGCTGAAACCGATGACATTGTCATCGGTTCTAGCTTATGAAACTAATGACTTTGTGATTGATTTTAGCTTCTGAAACTAATGACAATATCATTAGTTTGGGTAGATTTCGAATTTCACGAAAAAATTAAATACATTGTTAAATTTATTATTTTTTTGTATATTAATGAAAATTTTGGCCCACTGTTGGTACAAAGTACTAATTTTGTGCCAATAATACCCTTAGCAATGCAAATTAAACTATGAGTTATAAAATATTCTGGTTTCCTGATCCAAATCTTTATTATTGAAGTTCAAACAACCAATTTGAATTGTTAAACAAAAAGTAATTAAAGACCAAATTTTAAATCTTCTATAATTTTGTTACTATTTTTTGTGTTCATACGATCCACAATTTTTAGATCACGGGAATTTTCTACCTATCTAAAAAAATAGAAAAATTATTAAATTATTAAATTTAGTTTCGAAATACATTTTCATACAAAGGTCATATTTAATGGTTTGGATTAATTGTTTGAAATTTTAAAATAAAAATATAGATTCTTAGTACAGGTAGACCCTAATATGTGCATAATCATAGCCTTACATTAAGTTAAATAAAATTTTCAGAAAGGAAATAGAAAATAAATTCAGAGTAGTTAATGAAAAACATTATAGTTGTGTCTACCTGCCGGATATAAACTCCAAGAGCGCTGACCTCAGCATCTTTTCTATAGTATGCATGAAAGCCAATTATTTGACCGCCGAGAGGTGCAGGATATTCGAAAGATTTGCTACCTTGCATGCCGTAAGGTCCATAAACATTCAAATTGGTTTTGAGTTCCAATGACGTCACAACACCAATGCCAGGAATGTTGGTGGGGTCCACATAGCCATTTACAGACGTAATGTACTCGTCTGTTTGAAGAATGACCTACAAAATAAAACAAAACGTAGCCATTTACAGAACTTATTGTTAGTAGTTTTAAATGTTCATAGGTAAGTTAAGAGTGATTAAAACTACTTTACTATATGTATGTATTAGGAGACAAATTTTACAATGAACAACGACCAAGTTCAAATTGGTATTTTTCTATAAACTATATATGTATACTGTTCCAAGAAATTAATACTTATACTTTAAATTACACCATGAATTTATCCTATTACGTTTTTTTTTATATTAAATACTTCCGTTGTGAAGTTCGAGAGTTAGATTATCTAATTAATAAATTGTGTCATCTTTGCTTGTCTTTTTTACCGAAAACAAATTGACCTGGTATTCAAAGAAAAGTGATTGAGTATATGTATTAAGCCAAAATAAGCATTTAAATTGATGGCCAATTTTGAAACAGAGAAGCGTCCAAGTATAATAAGGATTTTATGCCACAAGTGTACATGAGGAATTTATACTGGTAAAGTTTAATAATATTTGAAAGGTTGACAAGTGAGTAGTGTTGACATTTAAAAATCACTACTATCAAGATATTGGCTTAGCTGACTTTTCAGTATCTTGACATTTTGTAAAACAATAAAACTGATATACGTCTAAATGTAGATCAAATAATGTATATATGTCAAAAAGTTTCTAAAGCTGCAGTTCTGGGTTGTGAAAAGATCTCATTATTTCAAGAAAATAAAAGACATAGGCCTTGTGACCGTTTATAAGATATAGTAACTAAAAGATGTCATTATTTCAAGAAACAATATAGCCATTGAATTAATTAAGGAGTGTCCTCCCTGACAATTTTTTAGAACAATTGCTAAAATGACAAGTGCTAAGAACAATCCTCTAGTTTTATTTATTAATTTTATTTAATTACAGGGTTCTCGGTTAAAAACCCGGTCTCAATAAAAATGCATTTATTTACCCAATTAAATTAATTGGATGTGGTTCTCCCAACATTTTATTTTGTTTTGTTTATTTATTTTGTTTGGTAATAATTTACCTATATAGTAATTTAAGAATTTATAATAACAAAATAAAAGTCGGCTACTTGATCTTCATCGAACTTTTAAAAAAAAAAAGAGGCATCTATTAATTACTAAAGCTGCAAATGGCTCGTACCTCAATCGGGTCTCTGTATTTCTTGCCCCATAAGTCGGTGCATTGCGTGGTGCCATTACGTTCAAAATACACCTTTAGACCATGAATACGGATACTATGGTAGATACTAATTTTAACAATGCGAGTAATGCCCGTAGGATCCATTTCTTTCTCTTCCATATCGTCACCGTAGAATCCACCTTTTTTTATTATAGAAACGGTTGACTGCATACAAAGAACACAAATACATGTAGTAAATAAAAGTTTAAAGGATCTTGACCTCATGTAATAAAATAAAATAAAAAATAAAAAATAAAAATTATAGAAACAAAAGCATTGATCTGTCAATGGATATGATACAGGCCGGGTGGAAGCATTTCCATAACCACACCTGTCATGATAACAGAAAAAAAATAACTGTCCTTTCCCGTACACTATAAGTTAATAAAAAATAATATTATACTTATCCGTCTTTTTGTATATGAAATGAGTCGGATAAACGGATAAAAATGATCTTATCTTAACCATCTATATGTGTGGACGAGTTATTATGGTACTCACCATCGGTCGGTGTTGGTATAATTGATGCACTACAATAGGGAAGAATGTTTATGTTGGGCTTTGTTTCTATGGATTGATTTGAGTAATCTAGAGCCACAGCATACAGCATTTATATTCTGGGTGATGGTTCACTTTTCATAGTAAACCCTACCAAACTTTATATTTACATGCAATTTAGGGCTGCTAATGAGTCGAGCCGGCTCGCTAATTTATGAGTTGAGCAGCTCAATATTTCATAACGAATCGGACTCGAAACTAAAAAAAATCCCAAACTCGACTCGGCTCACTTTTGAAGAAAAAAGCTCGGCTCATGTAAACACTTGGCTCGACTCGGCTCAGCTCGCAAGCTCGTGAACTGGCTCGGGAGCCGAGCTTTTTTCATGTTTAAAGATATTATAATATAAAAAAATAGAATAATAAACTAACTATATCATGTAAATAACATTCATATTAAATATAGAATACAATAGATATTTTTTTCACCGATTTCAAATTTCAAACTTTTTGGAAATTTCGAATTTTTTGAAATTTCGAATTTTTTTTGAAATTTCGAATTTTTTGAAATTTCGAATTTTTTTTGAAATTTCGAATTTTTTGAAATTTCGAATTTTTTGAAATTTCGAATTTTTTGAAATTTCGAATTTTTTGAAATTTCGAATTTTTGGAAATTTCGAATTTTTGGAAATTTTGAATTTTTGGAAATTTCGAATTTGTTCAAATTTCGAATTTGTTCAAATTTCGAATTTGTTCAAATTTCAAGTTTTTTCAAATTTCAAGTTTTGTTTCAAATTTCAATTTTTTTTTCATATTTTAAGTTTTTTCAAATTTCAAGTTTTGTTTCAAATTTCAATTTTTTTTTCAAATTTAAGTTTTTTTAAATTTCAATTTTTTGAGGCAGCATATTTACATAATTTACAATTACACAGTATATTTTGAATTCAAATATAATTAATCTCCATAATTTACAATTACACAGTATTATTATAGCAAAAGATTTTGATCATATGAAAATGTCAAGTTCTATTATAACTACTTTGTTGGACTTAGCTCGAGAGGCGAGCCGAGCCGAGCTTTTTTATTTCCAAATCGAGTCGAATCGGACCGAGACAAGTATGCTTATCTTAATGAAAATACAGAAAATTTATTATCTTACTACGTAAATAAAAAAAAATCCCATTCATTTTAGGGGTCACTCATGTTTATTTCTGGCGATACTTGTCGGCGCCTCTTTAAAATCAATTTGAATCCACTGAAAATTATCCTTTTATTCTTAGTCGTTGGATCAGAATCCATTATAAGAAAACCATTATCCGTGGAGATATCAACCAATCATAGACATGAAAGTTAAAGAAAAATGGCAAACCGCGCCTTTGCTTTTTTGAAATAGAAACAGTGGAAATGCACTCCCTTGGCCTCATTTTCTAGAAGGATATCTATTTCGATTACGTGTTATATATGCTTTATTATATATTCCACATGCTCATGCGGAAGAATTGATTATTATTTCTTACTAATAATTTATCTAATTGTATGTGTATCGTGCGGAGCCGTTTAGATGTAAGATAATACACATTCATTTTAGGTGTGCAAATTTTGCAAAGGTGGAATATGTAGATGTTTTAATTCCATATGTTGCCTTAGCAAATATGAAGAACCAATGTATGTTTGTGAAAATATCAACAAGTTAGGCCTGATGTAACTTAGCATATTCTTGACTTGTATATCACGGGATGCTAACTGTCTTTTAATTTCCCAATCTGTCCCTCAAGTACACTTTTCTTTTTTGTACTTGCTTTGTTTCTCTCTCCCATAAAAAAAGAAAAAAAAAATCCTTCGTTTTATAAAATATGCTCTAGCCTTACACACATAATAATTATTATTCCAACTTCTATTGGGTGCATGTGAAAAACTTGAACGCGTACATGGATGGAATCCTGCTTTTTTTAAAGGAGTGCGGATATTATATTTCCCTTTATTTAATAAACTAGACTAATTAACTACAATTAATTTATTTTTAACTTTTTTTGGTGATAATAGAGATTTAAATCAAAGCGAATGTAAACGGCAGGAACAAAATGACTAGTTTACCCCACCGTCTTAATTGCTAATAATTAAATTAATTAAAACTTTTTTTTCTGACGGCAGCACATGCATGAGTTAGAGAGGTTGCAAAAGTTTGCTAGATCATTTTCGTCTCCGGTCTGCCAACTATACAGAATAACACATCATTTTATATTTTCATTCATATATACAAATATGAGTGAGGCTCATGATAAAAAAGGTTTGGGGATAGCTTAACTCGAAAATTTATTGGATTAGCTTCAAGAGACGTATTGAAAAAAACTGATCTAATTCATCAGTCAAGCTGTAAAAAAAATAATGGTTTATAAGATATATATAAAATTTTAAAAATTTCGAATTCATTTAGTACAAAGTCAAGCTGTAAAAAAAATAATGATTTATAAGTTATTTTAATACATTCATTCTTTATTAGCTTCAAGAGACGTATTGAAAAAAACTGATCTAATTCATCAGTCAAGCTGTAAAAAAAATAATGGTTTATAAGATATATATAAAATTTTAAAAATTTCGAATTCATTTAGTACAAAGTCAAGCTGTAAAAAAAATAATGATTTATAAGTTATTTTAATACTTCATTCTTTATTATTTTTTACCGCTTGCTTCATAGATATTTTCCCATCAAATATTCAAAATTAGTTATTTCCCCATCAAAACTCACTTAATTGATCAATATCCCATATTTGAATTTAATCACTTAAAATAAAGATTAATATTAATAAAACATTAGCAGGACAGTTTTGCCCTTCCTCTTTATCACATCCATTAACAAAAGAATAAAACAAAAATGCTAGAAACTGTGCGAACTGAGAACAAAAGCTGAGTACGTTTCAATTTCAACTCAAAGTGTACGCAATATGTATCAACGCTAGGCTTAGGTTCTATTAATGAAAAGGAAGCTAGTCCCATGTAAAAAAAAAGTGGAGAGTGTCATTAGGGATAAAATCATAGTTGAGCAACTTCTGTTAATTAAAGGCTGACGCCAATAATCAATTTAATTCTCCGGTGTCTCTGTATGTCTGATGCGTGAAATGATGCAAATAATCATATCTATACTTTCCTCCCTTAATCTCGTTTTATCTCTACTGGCCACTGCAAAATTTGATGAGTCAACTTTAATTCCTTCACACAATAATCAACAGGTGTAAATTGAGCTCAATAAATTGCTATTTGATTGTACAGCCGTTGGAGTTCATAACGATAATACAATTTGTTAATTATAAAACAATTGAAAACAAATTAGTATATAATGGAGAGGTCAAATACATAAAAAATAAACAAGTTTCGGAATAGCTTCTGATAAGTAATACTAGTACCTGGACATAAACTCCAATGGCATCGAGGTATGCTCCAGAGCGTCCATGGAAACCTATGATTTGACCATCAAAAGCAGAGAGTTCAAAAGGAGTCCCTTCTTCCTTGCCGTATGGTCCGCAAATTTTGTAATTGGTTATCAGTTGCAGTGACCTCACAATAAATATGTCACCGAAGTAGCCAACATAGCCTCTCACAGCCTTAATGTACTCGTATTTATTAAGATCGATCTACAAACCATAAAGAAAACTTTATGCATATAACAGTTTGTTGGTAGCTTTCAATTATTTAAAAACAGTTCGTTCGCTCTTTTGTATGTATGTGCAATACTAAAATAAAAAATAAAAAATAAAGAATCTAGAAAATGTAAAATCGACCCCGTGGAAGTTGATGTTTGGTGGAAGAATCTGGTACCTTAGTCAATTTTCCTGTTTCTCTGCCCCATAGTGGTGTGCTTTCAGTAGTGTCATCATGAAATTTATAGCATACAGAAAGAGCGTCAATATTATCGCCATGGCGAAGACTGACATTAACGATGCGAGAAACGGCAGACGTCTGGTGCATATCTATTGCTGAACCCCCGTTGCCACCACAAAGCACCGACTTACTTATTAAAGCTGTAACCTTAGCAATGCAAAATTATGTTATAATATCAATTTAAGCCAAACCTACTTATATATAATTTACAGGAAAGGCCAGAAGGACAAGAAAGAATAATTAGAAAAAAAAAGTTTCAGAGTAGTTTTGACAAGCATATATAATAGTTGTAAATACCGGCGGGTCGCCTACATAAACTCCAACACGAAAAATAGAATTAATTCCAACACATGCAAAGAAGCCAATAATTTGACAGCGGATCGGCGAAGTGTGTTCAAAGAATTCCCCTTGTTCCTTGCCGTATGGTCCATAAATGTTTAAATTGGTTTCCAGCACCAGTGACATCAAAATATCAGATGAGTTGTTGTAGCCTTTAACAGACTTAATGTACTCGTTTGTTTTAAGATTTATCTACAAAAATATAAAACTTGTGAGAAAACTTTATGCATGCACATAACTGTTTGTTAGTTATGAATGATTAAACTTCTAAATTGTGCATTAGGAGACAAAATTTACAAGGAACAACTAAAAAGTTCACAGTGGTATTTTTGTATATATAATACAAGGACATTGTTCCAAGAAAAAAAAATTACCTGTAACTTACATCATTATTTTATCTTATTATGTTTTTTTTTTCATTAAATGCTTCAGTTATGAATTCCTAGAGTTCATAATTTTAATTTACATCATTATTTTATCTAATTAATTGTGTTATCTTTCCTAGAGTCTTCTTTTTCCGAAAACAGATAGATCAGGTATCCAAAGAAAAAATGCTGCAGTAATTTTATTTATTTATTTTTATTAAGGGCCCCGTACACTCTAACATCTTTTAGATGCTATTTTCGATAATTAAAGTTGCGACCTCTCTGTACAGAGACGGAGCTAGTGCCACTGCACTAAGCCCGTGGATCATTGCTCCAGTAATTTATATTAAACCAAAATAGACATTTCAATTGGTGGCCAATTTTGAAACAAACAAGGGTCCCTGTGCAATAAGTTTTAGTTTTATATATATATATCACAAGTGTACATGAGCATTTGTACAGTTTAATAATATTTTAAAGGTTGATAATTGAGGATGAGCTACCAGAATGTAAAAGATAATGATTGAGCACATATCAAGAAGGGAGAGACTAAAATATCAATGCATCCCACCGTGAACTTTATAAAGGCACTACTATTAATATAGTGGTGCAGCTGACTTTTCAGTATCTTGATATTTTGTAAAATTAAAATGCTGATTTACGTCCAAATTAAGATGAATTGTTATAAATCAGAACTAACAGTTTTTGTTCCTCTTTAAAAATATATTTCTAATTGATAAGAACTGGTGAAGAAGTTTCTTAAGGTGGAGTTTTGGAGTAGTATTGTTGAGTGATCATTTATGTGATATTAGTAATTAAAACATTGTATTAATTAAGGAATGACCTCTCTGAATATTTGACAAGTACAAAAGCTGAGAACAATTAATCTGCAGATTTTAATTAATTTATTAATTTTGGTTTACGTAATGAGCTCTCTGTTTTCAGTAACCGGCCAAAATAAAAGGGTAATAAAAACAGAGGCCTTGTATATACAAATTAATTGGGTCAATTAAATAGACGTGGCTCTCTCGACTTCTTATTTTATTGTTTTATATTTCATTTGGTTGATAATAATTTAAGAATTTATCGTTATGAATTAAAAGTCATCAGTCACTTGGAACTTTATCGATCTTAATTTACAATAAAAATTTGACATTATTTACTAATTAAATCAGGAAAATATTTGTACCTCATCGAACGTTCCTTCATTTCTTCCCAATAGGTTAGAACAATGCTCAGATTTTAAATAATTAATTTATTTTATTCAAGGAAAAAGCTCTCTGTTGTACACGGCCTATATATAAAAGGGTAATAAAAATAGAGCCCTTGTATACATCAATTGCTTTAGCCAACTAAGTAGACGTGGTTCACTCTTCATTTTTTTTAATTTCTTATGTGTGCTAATAATTTTAATCTAGATAATAATTTAATAATATAATTAGAAAATAATAGTTAGTGACTTGATCTTGTTCGATTTTTGCAATTAAAAATTATTGTTCATTACAAAAGCTTCGAAAAGCACATACCTCAGTCAGCTTTCCTCCATCTCCACCCCATCGGTCGGTGCATTGCGTGATGCCATTACGTTCAAAATACACAGTAAGACCATCAATTTTGTCACTATGGTAGATACTAATTTTAACAATGCGAGTAATGCCCGTAGGATGCATATGTCTCACTATCCAACCTTGACCAAGGAATGGTCCCTCCTTTATTATAGTACCATTTGACTGGATACAGAGAGAATACAAATATATGTTATAAATTCTTGGGAAATTTTGTTTTATGCCACTCTAAAACTTGATATTTGTCAAAATGCCACTCAAAAAATAATATTTGTCAAAATATCATTAAAACTCAATGTCTATTTTAATTTTATCATTATCTCAATTTAAAAATTATAATCTTTCAAAATGTCCAAACTGCTATTGTCAGATTTTTTATTTTTAATTTCAAATTTTTTAAAATTACAAATTTTTTAAATTTTCAAATTTTTTCAAATTTCAAATTTCAATTTTTTTTCTAATTTCAAATTTTTTCAAATTTCAAATTTTTTCAAATTTCAAATTTTTTCGAATTTCAAAGTTTTCGAATTTCAAATTTTTCGAATTTCAAATTTTTTTGAAAAATCAAATTTATAGATGAAAATTAAATTCTGAAAATTTGAAAATCATATTTTTTTTTGTGGAGTCCGAGCTGGGGGCTGCCACGAAAAATTTTGAAAATTTCGAAATTCGAAAAATTTGATTTTCCAAACAAATTTGAAATTCAAAATTCGAAAAAAATTGAAATTTCAAAATTTTGAAATTCGAAAAAATTTGAAATTTAAATTTTTTTGAAATTTCAAAAAAATTTGAAATTCGAAAAAATTTGAAATTTCAAAAAAATTTGAAATTTCAAAAAAAATTTGAAATTCGAAAAAATTTGAAATTCGAAAAAAAAAATCTGACAGGAGCAGTTTGGGCATTTTGAAATATTAGAATTTTTATATTGAGATTAAAGAGGAATAATGGCAAAATTAAAATAGAAATTGAGTTTTAATGGCATTCTGATAAATATTGTTTTTTGAGTGGTATTTTGACAAATATCAAGTTTTAGAGTGGCATAAAATAAATTTTTCCTAAATTCTATGTTAGAATGATCTGTTAATTAATTAATATAGAAACCGAAACTTAAAAAAAAAAATAGAAACAAAAGGTTAAAAGATCTTGACCAAATGTAATAAACTAAAATAAAATAACTCAAGAAACAACATTTTGTCATGTGTATCCGTAGGACGAGTTATATTATAGTCCTTGCCATCGGTAGGTATAATTAATGCACTACATTTTAATAGGGCAGAATGTTTATGTTGGGCTTTGTTTCTATGGATTGCCTTGATATATATAGCTCTGGGTAATTGCAAAGGCATACAATTTTGGTGTGTATTGTTAGATGTGTGATTACCTCATTTTTCACAGTTCCATTTATTTTCCGCAAAAAAACAATTTAAGTTGAACTTCAATGAATTATCTCAACGATATATTCATGTGCTTTTTAATAAATTTTATCAATAAAAATGAGTTATATTTTATTTTGCACAACTACTTCATTTAGGCAACAAAGAAAAAATATTTTCATACTAGATAAATTAAAAAAAACCGCATTTATTTCAAAGGTCGCCCCTGTTTATTTCTTACGACAATTGGAGCCTCTTAAAAAAACAATTTGAATCAATTGAAATTGGTTGTATTATTTTGAGCCATGTACATGGATGGACGGCCCATAAACATCAATGAAAAAACCACAATCCAGGGGCTCAGATCTGAACCAATGAGAGGCAATCTCTTCTGCTAGCCCACCGTTGGCACAAAGTACTAATTTTGTGCCAATAATACCCTTAGCAATGCAAATTAAACTATGAGTTATAAAATATTCTGGTGCCATCATCCAAATCTTTATTATTGAAGTTCAAACAACCAATTTGAATGGTTGAACAACTCCATATGAAAAAGTAATTAAAGATCAAATTTTGTATCTTTTAGAATTATGTTACTATATTTTCAAATAGATAGAAAAATATTTTGTTCATCTGATCCATAATTTTTAGATCATGGGAATTTTCTACCTATCTAAAAAAATGCAAAATATTCTAAAAATTATTGAATTTAGTCTCGAAGTATATTTTCATACGAAAGTCATGCTTAATGGTTCGGATTAATTGTTTGAACTTTTAAAATAAAAATATAGATCCTCAGTAAAAGTAGACCCTAATATGCGTATAATCATAGCCTTACATTAATTTAAAGAAAATTTTCAGAAAGGTAATAGAAAATAAATTTTCAGATCTGAACCAATGAGAGGCAATCTCTTCTGCTAGCCCGCCATCCGAAATTTTTATTAATATACAAATTTTTTTTTTAATCTATCGAAATTCGAAATCTACCAAAACCAATGACATTGTCATCAGTTTCAGAATCTAAAACCGATCACAAAGTCATCGATTTTAGAAGCTAGAACCGATGACAATGTCATCGGTTTCAGCCTCAAAATCCAATTCCCATCCAACAATGCACGAGATAACTTTGAATAATATATCAATGCCCAATTTTTTATTCGAGATTTATATCAATTAAAACAATGAACGACTTAGATGGAAATCTAACAAAGTAATGATTGACTTGCTTTGAAAAGTTTTCTTAAATTTTTATTTTTTCAAAAATATAAAAAACATAATATTTTTGTTTACCTAGAAATGACTTTTGAACCGAGATTAATAATTCAAATTCAAAATATTTTTACTTTTTTCCAATAACACATAAATAACTATTTTAATTTTTCTTACAGCCGCAAAAAATCCGATCTGAAAAATGTTGATCCGGATTATTTGTTGCAGTCTTTCTAATAAATCAAATTATATTGTATTCTATCTAATTTTAAAGAAATATAAAAATATTTCTAACATTTTAATACAAAAAATAAATAAATTATAATATTTTGTAATTAAATAAAAAATTGAGATATATTGGAAAGTCGGATGGGGAATTAGATTTTGAGGCTGAAACCGATGACATTGTCATCGGTTCTAGCTTCTGAAACTAATGACTTTGTGATTGATTTTAGCTTCTGAAACTAATGACAATGTCATTAGTTTGGGTAGATTTCGAATTTCACGAAAAAATTGAATAGATTGTTAAATTTATTATTTTTTTTGTATATTAATGAAAATTTTGGCTCACTGTTGGTACAAAGTACTAATTTTGTGCCAATAATACCCTTAGCAATGCAAATTAAACTATGAGTTATAAAATATTCTGGTGTCCTGATCCAAATCTTTATTATTGAAGTTCAAACAACCAATTTGAATTGTTAAACAAAAAAGTAATTAAAGACCAAATTTTAAATCTTCTATAATTTTGTTACTATTTTTTGTGTTCATACGATCCACAATTTTTAGATCACGGGAATTTTCTACCTATCTAAAAAAATAGAAAAATTATTAAATTATTAAATTTAGTTTCGAAATACATTTTCATACAAAGTCATATTTAATGGTTTGGATTAATTGTTTGAAATTTTAAAATAAAAATATAGATTCTTAGTACAGGTAGACCCTAATATGTGCATAATCATAGCCTTACATTAAGTTAAATAAAATTTTCAGAAAGGAAATAGAAAATAAATTCAGAGTAGTTAATGAAAAACATGATAGTTGTGTCTACCTGCCGGATATAAACTCCAAGAGCGTGGACCAGAAGATCTTTTGTATGGTATGCATGAAAACCAATTATTTGACCGCCGAGAGGTGCAGGATATTCGAAAGATTCCCCAATTTGGTATCCGTAAGGTCCATAAACATTCAGATTGGTTTTCAGTTCCAGTGACTTCACAATACAACGGCCAACAACATAGTCGTACATAGAGCCATTTACAGACGTAATGTACTCGTTTGGTTTAAGAATGACCTACAAAATAAAACAAAACGTAGCCATTTACAGAACTTGTTGTTAGTAGGTTTAAATGTTGATAGGTAAGTTAAGAGTGATTAAAACTACTTTACTATATATATGTATTAGGAGACAAATTTTACAAGGAACAACGACCAAGAAGTTCAAATTGTTGGTATTTTTGTATAAACTATATATGTATACTGTTCCAAGCAATTAATACTTTAATTTACACCATGAATTTATCCTATTACGTTTTTTTTATATTAAATACTTTCGTTGTGAAGTTCGAGAGTTAGATTATCTAATTAGTAAATTGTGTCATCTTTGCTTGTCTTTTTTACCGAAAACAAATTGACCTTGTATTCAAAGAAAAGTGATTGAGTATATGTATTAAGCCAAAATAAACATTTAAATTGATGGCCAATTTTGAAACAGAGAAGCGTCCAAGTATAATAAGGATTTTATGCCACAAGTGTACATGAGGAATTTATACTGGTAAAGTTTAATAATATTTGAAAGGTTAACAAGTGAGTAGTGTTGATATTTAAAAATCACTACTATCAAGATATTGGCTTAGCTGACTTTTCAGTATCTTGACATTTTGTAAAACAATAAAACTGATATACGTCTAAATGTAGATCAAATAATGTATATATGTCAAAAAGTTTCTGAAGCTGCAGTTCTGGGTTGTGAAAAGATCTCATTATTTCAAGAAAATAAAAGACACAGGCCTTGTGACCATTTATAAGATATAGTAACTAAAAGATGTCATTATTTCAAGAAACAATATAGGCATTGAATTAATTAAGGAGTGTCCTCCCTGACAATTTTTTAGAACAATTGCTAAAATGACAAGTGCTAAGAACAATCCTCTAGTTTTATTTATTAATTTTATTTAATTACAGGGTTCTCGGTTAAAAACCCGGTCTCAATAAAAATGCATTTATTTACCCAATTAAATTAATTGGATGTGGTTCTCCCAACATTTTATTTTGTTTTGTTTATTTATTTTGTTTGGTAATAATTTACCTATATAGTAATTTAAGAATTTATAATAACAAAATAAAAGTCGGCTACTTGATCTTCATCGAACTTTACAAAAGAAAAAAAATGGCATCTATTAATTACTAAAGCTGCAATTGATTCGTACCTCAGTCAGGTCTTCTAATTCTCGGCCCCATAAGTCGGTGCATTGCGTGGTGCCATTACATTCAAAATACACCTTAAGACCATTAATCTTGTAACGACTATGGTAGATACTAATTTTAACAATGCGAGTAATGCCTGTAGGATCCATTTCTTTCTCTTCCATATCGTCACTGAAGAATTCACTTTTTTTTATTATAGAAACAGTTGACTGCATACAAAGAACACAAATACATATAGAAAATAAAAAATTATAGAAACAAAAGCATTGATCTGTCAATGGGTATGATACAGACCGGGTGGAAGCATTTCCATAACCACACCCGTCATGATAACAGAAAAAAATAACTGTCCTTACCTGTACACTATAAGTTAATGAAAAATAATCTTATACTTATCCGTCTTTTTGTATATGAAATGGGTCGGATAAACGGATAAAAATGATCTTATCTTAACCATCTATATGTGAGGACGAGTTATTATGGTACTCACCATCGGTCGGTGTTGGTATAATTGATGCACTACAATAGGGAAGAATGTTTATGTTGGGCTTTGTTGCTGTGGATTGATTTGAGTAATCTAGAGCCACAACATAGAGCATTTATATTCTGGGTGATGGTTCACTTTTCATAGTAAACCCTACCAAACTTTATATTTACATGCAATTTAGGGCTGCTAATGAGTCGAGCTGGCTCGCGAATCTATGAGTTGAGCAGCTCAATATTTCATAACGAATCGGACTCGAAACTAAAAAAAGCCCAAACTCGACTCGGCTCACTTTTGAAGAAAAAAGCTCGGCCCATGTAAACACTTGGCTCGACTCGGCTCGGCTCGCAAGCTCATGAATTGGCTCGCCAGCCGAGCTTCTTTCATGTTTAAAGAGATTACAATATAAAAAAAATAAGATAATAAACTAACTATATCATGTAAATAACATTCATATTAAATATATAATACAATAGATATTTTTTTCACTGATTTCAAATTTCAAATTTTTTGAAATTTCGATTTTTTTGAAATTTCGAATTTTTGGAAATTTCGAATTTTTGGAAATTTCGAATTTTTTGAAATTTCGAATTTTTAGAAATTTTGAATATTTTGAAATTTCGAATTTTTGGAAATTTCGAATTTGTTCAAATTTCAAGTTTTTTCAAATTTCAAGTTTTGTTTCAAATTTCAATTTTTTTTTTCAAATTTTAAGTTTTTTCAAATTTCAATATTTTGAGGCAGCATATTTACATAATTTTCAATTACACAGTATATTTTGAATTCAAATATAATTAATCTCCATAATTTATAATTACACAGTATCATTGTAGCAAAAGATTTTGATTATATGAAAATGTCAAGTTCTATTATAACTACTTTGTTGGACTTAGCTCGAGAGGCGAGCCGAGCCGAGTTTTTTTATTTCCAAATCGAGTCGAGTCGGACCGAGACAAGTATGCTTATCTTAATGAGTCGAGCCAAATCTGAGCCGAACCTAGCTCATTAGCACCCTTACATGCACTAGAAGGTTGATTGCAAAAGTTAGTAAGATGTGTAATCACATTATTTTTCACTTTTCCATTTGTTTTACATTTAACAATAATTTAAGGTGAACTTGAATGAATTCTCTCGCTGATATAATCATGTGCGTTTTTGAATATTTCACTGGTCTAAACTACTTATTTATCTTACTACGTAAATAAAAAAAAAATCCCATTCATTTTAGGGGTCACTCATGTTTATTTCTGGCGATACTTGTCGGCGCCTCTTTAAAATCAATTTGAATCCACTGAAAATTATCCTTTTATTCTTAGTCGTTGGATCAGAATCCATTATAAGAAAACCATTATCCGTGGAGATATCAACCAATCATAGACATGAAAGTTAAAGAAAAATGGCAAACCGCGCCTTTGCTTTTTTGAAATAGAAACAGTGGAAATGCACTCCCTTGGCCTCATTTTCTAGAAGGATATCTATTTCGATTACGTGTTATATATGCTTTATTATATATTCCACATGCTCATGCGGAAGAATTGATTATTATTTCTTACTAATAATTTATCTAATTGTATGTGTATCGTGCGGAGCCGTTTAGATGTAAGATAATACACATTCATTTTAGGTGTGCAAATTTTGCAAAGGTGGAATATGTAGATGTTTTAATTCCATATGTTGCCTTAGCAAATATGAAGAACCAATGTATGTTTGTGAAAATATCAACAAGTTAGGCCTGATGTAACTTAGCATATTCTTGACTTGTATATCACGGGATGCTAACTGTCTTTTAATTTCCCAATCTGTCCCTCAAGTACACTTTTCTTTTTTGTACTTGCTTTGTTTCTCTCTCCCATCAAAAAAGAAAAAAAAAATCCTTCGTTTTATAAAATATGCTCTAGCCTTACACACATAATAATTATTATTCCAACTTCTATTGGGTGCATGTGAAAAACTTGAACGCGTACATGGATGGAATCCTGCTTTTTTTAAAGGAGTGCGGATATTATATTTCCCTTTATTTAATAAACTAGACTAATTAACTACAATTAATTTATTTTTAACTTTTTTTGGTGATAATAGAGATTTAAATCAAAGCGAATGTAAACGGCAGGAACAAAATGACTAGTTTACCCAACCGTCTTAATTGGATCCAGGTTTGTTGAAAATAATAAATATTGTATGGGAGTCAATGATATTTTTTTAACTATTTTCCTACCGTTTATACTTTTTTTCGTTTATGTAACAACTTGGTTAAGAGCGATTAGATTGATTTATATTACATTTCATAGTTTTCTTTATTTAGTACTTATGATAAAAATGATTTATCAAATACTTATAAAGTTTTTTTATGTAGCAATTTATGTTAAAATTAATTTATACTATACCTTATTATTTTATTTAATTAATAATTTATATATTTTATATAAAGGAAGAAATTTATAAATGGAACAAAAAATTAGTTTGTTTATATTTTGTGATATTATATACATGACATGTGTAACATATATATTCCAGAGCAATGGTCCAACCAATTGTTTTTCTGATTTTCAAGGTCCGAATGGTCGATCTCTGTTTACTTGATTATAATAATGTTGTTCTTTGGTTATATTGTTTTTTTTATGTGTATGTCCTCTCCTAGGGTTAGAGCTGTAAACTGAAATGCTTAATGAAATTTACGTAATTTTATACTTACAACTTGAGAATATTTCTTACCATTTGATTGATGTTTTATATATCTTGTAGGCTTGCCACTTGGGACTAATGCGATCCTATAGGGACCAAGTTAGAAATGTATGCTTGTTACGGATTGACCAAGTTAGAAATGTATTATTGTTAATTATCACTTAATTGCTAACTATCTTAAAATCTACATATTATCTTGTTTTTATGCTAACCTTCGGGGACACCGACGGGTAAGGATACAGGAAATTCAGCAATGGACATAGTTGCAAAGGTTGGCAACTTTTGTTTGTACCATTAGGCTAATCACAAGAATTCATGCACGTAATATAAGACAAGTCCTCCCAGGGATTTCCGACTAAGTAGGGTACGTAGCATGTCATGCCAATGAGTGAGTACTAATTATGGATTAAAAACCCTCAAATATAATGGTAGTGTAAATCTAGGAATTAGTTGGAGTAAAAGCCAACTATAGAATTGAGTCAAGTATGATGGTAGTTTAAATCTAGGAATTAGTTGGAGTAATTTAATTTAACCAACTAACTCCCAAATTCTGAATTTGCATAGCTTAATGAAATAGTAGAACCTAGTTGTCCAAAACTGTCTCTCTAGATCGACACCCCAATTTATACTATACGGTAGGTTTATGCACTTCTAAGTTAACAACTATAGTTGTAATTGGGGTAATAAATTTTATTAAATCTGATCTACACAAATTATAATGGTAGGTTTGGATAAGTTAATATTTAATGGGTAAATGTAGGGTTTCAATAAGGACAAGTTAATATTTAATGGGTAAATGTAGGGTTTCAATAAGACTAATTTAAAATGGGGGAGAGTATAAAAATGCCTCCATCCGACTCGTACTGTACCATTGAACACCCCTAATTGTATTTGATTGAAATAACTTCCCTTTTAAATTTCCATTCTTAATTTGGTAATATGACAGAACTTCAAGTTTCCCCATTTTTGCTTTTTTTTTTTTTTTTTAGCAAAATCGATTTTAGAACTTACGACGAATATTTATTGCGTGCCTATATAACATTGTATTTGTTTACTTGACAGAAAAAAAAAAAAAACAAGAAAGATGCTCGTGAAAATGCACACAAAGCAGGTAGGGAAAGGAAACAATAACATGTGCAAGTCAAGAATCATTTGCCGCAGCATTGAGCAAAGCATAAAGAAAAAGAAAAGAAACAAAGAGAGAAAGAATCTAGGGAAAATTTGTTTTATGCCACTCTAAAATTTGATATTTGTCAAAATGCCACTCAAAAAACAATATTTGTCAAAATGCCATTAAAACTCAATGTCTATTTTAATTTTGTCATTATCCTTCTTTAATCTCAATTTAAAAATTCTAATCTTTCAAAATGCCCAAACTGCTCCTATCAGATTTTTTTTTTCGAATTTCAGATTTTTTTGAAATTTCAAATTTTTTCGAATTTCAAAATTTTCGAATTTCAAATTTTTTCGAATTTCAAATTTTTTCGAATTTCAAATTTTTTTCAAAAATGAAATTTTTTTCGAATTTCAAATTTTTCCAAACTTCAAAATTTTCAAATTTTTTCGTGGCAGCCCTCGGCTCGGACTGCCCAAAAAAATTTGATTTTCAAATTTTCAAAATTTGATTTTTGAAAATTTGATTTTCCAAAAAAATTTGAAATTCGAAAAAAATTGAAATTTGAAAATTTTGAAATTCGAAAAAATTTGAAATGTTTAAAATTTTGAAATTTTAAAAAAATTGAAATTTCAAAAAAATTTGAAATTCGAAAAAAAAAAAATCTGACAAGAACAATTTGGACATTTTGAAAGATTATAATTTTTAAATTGAGATAATGACAAAATTAAAATAAGCATTGAGTTTTAATGGTATTTTGACAAATATTGTTTTTTGAGTAGCATTTTGACAAATATCAAGTTTTAGAGTGCCATAAAACAAAATTTCCCAAAAATCTATTTATTCTTAGAGCAAATATATGCACCTCCTGCTATTTGTTAAATTGAGGCAAATGAGAAGGTTCGTTCACGGATCCAAGTTAAGCCGCAATCTTAATTGGATCCAGGTTAGTTCACGGATATAAACATTAGACGTATTCGCTTGTTCGTCGCTGATGCTTCTCTCTCTTGAGCAGACATTAGTCTTTCCACACATGGCTAGCTGGAACCGGCTTTAAATAAAGGATTGCTGGTATTTGATCACGTTTTATTTAAAAGACCAATATGCGCACATGGTTGAAAGTAACTGCACATTTTGGAGTTTTTTTTGTCTCTAAAAAAATGAGTTTATTTAATATAATTGGCTTACTATACAATAAAAGCAAAATATATCAGCTATATTTAACGAAAAATCATCGAGGTATGTGGAATTTTTTTCTCTTTTTTGGTGATCATGGGGACTTAAATCAAAACGATTAATCGAACTGACATGCAGGAACTGCATGCAAAAAATCCAAAACCCTACATACACAGTTCTAGCAAAAAAACGACAGTTCCTACAAACAACCACAATTTATACAACAAGACCTAGCTTAGTCTTCATTAAACTCCAATAATTTCTGGTATTGGTTTGAAATATATCAAACCCTACAATAAGAAATGCTAGTTCAGGTACCAAATCATGTTATATAATAAAAACAACTTTCTTTACTATCTATTTTTCACTCAAATTAGTATCTCACAATTTAACACTTGCATAACAACCTGTTCCTATATAACCCTTTTTCATTATGTGGAACAAGTCCATCATTAAGAGTTAATAGCGGTTTGCATTTGCCACATCCAAACGTGTAATGGTGAACTACGATAGTACTCCTCTTCTTGTGGTTTGACCTTTTGACAACACCGAATCTAATTTTCTTCACAGATAATTCATAATATCGGCATGCTTCATCAATCGAATCAACTACATCACACCAACCGGTGGCAGTAATTCATGATCTTCATCTTCCATGTCATCAACTTCATCATTTACAACTCCTTCACCTTCTTCTATATATCTTTCACCTTGAAACTCAACTTCTGCATTTTCAACATCATCAACCTCGACTCCTTCATGTTGTACAACATCTAACTCATTGTTGAGATATTCCATGTTCAGATTCAAGTCAAAATCTCTAATGCCCACACCATCAACCTCAACTCTTGTATTTCCATCTATATCAGATTGTTAACCTTGAAAATTGACTGTTTCATGTTGTACAACATCCAATTACATATTCAGACCCCAGTCAAACTCTCTAATGCCCATATCATCACTTATTACTTCATTTAGACAATGCAAATCTTCATACAAATGATACATATTCACCCCATTAAATGCATCACCATTATCTTGTATGCATAATTCATCTCCAAAATACTCATTTAGATCAATATCCATCATGATATTGAACAATGAAATGCAAAGTATTTATTAGTTTAACATTTATAGATTACAGATGCAAAGTATTCATATATGATATTGTGGGTCGACAAAAAGTCGCACGGGCCGGTTAGCTAGCGGTGCTATTTTTTGTATGTGGAGGGGGAATGCTCCTGTTATAAGCTCGGTGCTCTAGTTTCAAATGAACATGAGCAAGGCACCGAACCCGGAGCATTCAATAAATTTCTTTCTGCATACCTTTGGTTCACGCTTAGTCAGACCTACGTTTATGATCAGTTAGCCAGAGTTTTATTATTTGATTGTGAGAACATTTAACTCCCAACGGGCGCAAGCCCCCGCTATTAATTATACTGGAGAGTTCTTCCGAACATGACTGAATACCTCGTTCATTCTAGGATTTGTGCCTATTTGGTTTGAACTGAGTAATGGGACTAAAGAGGGCTCATGTATTATATTTGATATTCATATGGTTGGTTCTCATATACTTTAGACATTGTATAGTGACGTGTGCATGTTTATATTTATTTATTCATGGCATTTGTATACATATTTATTTGGAAAGTCATGATGCATATGCAAACTATTTTTATGAGATCATGAGACCTGTATACATGCTATTTTGTTTGACTATGACATGAATTATGCAACATTCTTTGTAAAAGTTGTGATTTTGTTATAAAAAATATGAAGTTTGATCATAAAGAGAGGTATTTTGGTCATTTCAAATTTATCTGATGCTTGAACATGTTTGGATTTGATTTAGAATAATAGGGGATTTGATTTGGGTTCATTTGGTTTTGGTTTGAGTTGATTTGGACTTGAAACGAAGAAGTTATGGCCAAAAAGGACTTGTTTATAAATATTTTTATATTTTCAGGGACTTGTTTATAATTTCTGGAGGAACTGGATTATGTAATTTGTGCTTTTGTTAAGGTTTGATATGAAATATGGGCCTAAAAGGGCTTGTTCATGAAGTTTTTGTGAAGTTAGGGACTTGTTTGTAAATTTACAGGGGCTTCGGCCTACATTTCAATTGTAAAAAGGGCCTATGTGCAAAAGGGTTTTATTAATTTAATTTATAAGGGCTTTGGGCCGTCAGATATGAGATTTGGGCTTTGAGATTCAGATTTAAGCTTTAGGATTTGTGTTGAATCTTTGAGATGTGCATAGTATTTGATTTGGGCCTTTGAGATTAACATTTGGCTTCAAGATCCGTGCCACTTGATTTTCATTAAACCCGACAGAGGGGCCCCACCTGCCAGGAGATCATTGACTCATAGGAGAAGAATATCAGCCTTTAGATGGTGTTTATGTATCAAGAGTCGTGTATATATTTAAACTTTACATTTGGCGCCTCTATCGTACAGTGCAGAGTGCATCAATACTCGTGAGAGATTCAAACTTTCTCTCAGTGCGGGATTCAGTTCCAGTCTCGGATTTTGTAAAATTAACTTAATTCTCAAAAGCATGAAAATGAAATAAATAATAAATGCTCATGCGTTTCAAATGCCATGTAATCCTACGATCATAAACACTTTCTTTTTTTCAAGTTTTCCGTTAGTCCATTTATCTTGTCATTCCAATGGGAAGTCAAACTAATATTGGAAAGCCGCCAACCCACTGGGAAGTCCAATCAATAATGGGAGGCCACCAAGTCACTGGAAAGTCCAACCAACAGTGAGAGGCTGTCTCACTAGACGGGGAATCCACCCTACGCTAGGTCTTGACCCGTGACGAGAAGTCCAACCAACGCCACGTAAATGAGGGATCCAGTCGAACACCGGACCCAATGTATACATCCCGATATGCGAACATATCGGCCCCTGTTCACTTTTCTTATCCGGTCAAATCACATATATTAACTCAACACAACACAACGCATCTTATAAGTCTGTTGATCAAATGAATAATTATATCCTAATATTTTCTAGCAAAGTCAAATGGTTGTTCGAATTCAACATGTATAATTGAACTATATAAAAATAAATGCAAATAAAACGATAAGTAATAATTTTACAAAGTCCAGGAAATCCGCAGCTGTTGTCGTGGGATAGTTTACTCGTGCCTCTATACTTCTTACTTTAGAATTTGTACCTAGACCATATTCACGGATTCTAAATTAATATCTATATATGTTTCTATTTATTTATTTCTAGTCTTACTGTTGTTACTTATAAAAAGGGTACTATTTTGTCATTTTTTTTCATTATAAGAGATATATAACAATTACATGATTAATACAAAAATAAGACTAAGAAAAATTCTTCCTATCGAGATATTAAATTATGAATGCTTGCTATTACTTTTCAGAATATATATAATTAATTTGAATCAATAATAAACATATTAATGATCACAAAATATTTCTATATTAATAAGATTTTTAGAATATATTATAATAAGTTATTATTAAATATATGGTCATAAATGAATATGAAATTAACTATACTCAAAATAATATTCTCAGATTTTAATATAACTAAAGAAACTATTACTAATAAATAATATTTTCAGATTATAATAGTAGTTTCGAGGGATCCGATTAGATTATTGATCATTTTCTAGAATATACATCTTTGTAATAAAAATAATTTTAGGATTATCGGTGAATAAATTTCTATGGGTTATCGGTAAAAATTTACCATGAATAGAATAATACAATCTTTATAATAAAAATAGTTTTAAGATTATTGGTGAATAAACTCTCAAGGTCTTCGGTGAAAATTTACTATTTAATAAACTAATAACAAACTTTATAAACTTCGGTGGATATTCAAAGCTAATTGAACTTTTGAGATCTAAGGGTATATTGAATTATCATTTAATAAATAATTGGATGCAATTTCAGAATCCTCTTACTATCGAAATCATTTTTCAATTCAAAATCTTAATGAGAATATATATATATTTTTTTAAATACCATCATGTACATATATATATCAAAGTGATTTATTTATATCATTCAAATGAAGAATTCAACAAAAATATACATCCTATTCTAAGTTATAAAAATTATATGACAATTTGTATATCGCAAATGAATAAAAATCAAGAGAATAGGTTTAGCATTTAATAACTAAAGGAATTATTATAAACTACAAAAAAATTCGGATTATAATATCAGAAAGAGCGATTTTCAGTTTATAATTTAAATAAATACAATCATGAATCCCTACCATCTAAGAATAATACTTATCATAATTTAGAGTACCTTAATGAAGACGACTTTCGGTTTAGGGCCCTCTTGGATTGGTGTGAATTAGAATAAATGAGAAAAATGGGGATGGTCTTGAGACAAATTAGAAATGGCAGGATTTAAAAAGCACAATTATGGTTTTAATTGAAAGGGGAATCGGGATATAATAATTATAACAGGGACTTGATCAAGGGTGCGGGGTTTTAAAAAATTATAGGGGGCGGTTATCTGAAAGGGTGGCTGACGTAGGGGTGTGAGTTATTTCTAATTGCAAATGATTATATTTGGTAGTTACTATTTTCATTTTATGGATTACTTATTAAGTTTACAGAATTGAAACTAATATTTTGCAGAGTTGTATAGCAAAGTTTACAAACTTGAAAGATTGAATTAAAATAATGGGATATAGCAGCAAGCACCAGATCTATAAATATAAAGAATTTATATTACTTGTTATGCTTATAGACTTAAAATCAGTACTTTACATAGCTGTGGAGCAAAATTTACAAAGTTGAAATCAAGTATGTAAAACTAGCAAATCAGTCTATGTAAACCTAGTAGATAAAGTATGTAAACATAACAAATAAAGTCTCTAAACCTAGCAGATAAAGTTTGTAAATCTAGCAGATCAATTATGTAAACCTAGCAGATCAAGTATTTATACCTAACAACTAAAGTCGAGTATATAAATAAAAAAACAGAGGAAATAGAACGCAAAAGTACTTTAAAAATAGATCGTATTTTTAGTTGAGTATATAAATAAAAAAAACAAAGGAAATAAAAAATTAAATAGAAGACGTTCGTACTTTTTAGATTTCCAAGAGTCGTTACAGATCGTCAAAAATATGAACGTGATTGAATGAGAAAAAAAAAAGAGAAGGATCGGTGATGAGAGAAAAAAAGGAGGAATCATTCCATTTTTTAGTTGAGAGAAAAATAAAGTTAAAAAAAAAATTGGGCCTGAGGGACATATTGGGAAGTAGAGTGATGCAGGAGCAAAAAAAAAACAAAATTACTTAGTTTAGTTTTATGGTAATATTTTTTATTTAGATTTTTATTTATTAATTCAACATCTGGACATGAGCTCCTTGTTGTCTAACTTCTGCTTTAGTAATTGAAATTGTTTGTGTGAATGTTATTTGTAACTTCATAATTATTCTTGGCTTGTGGGTGAGAAAAGAAGACATTTTTCTGAAAAATTTCTATAAAAATTAAGGAGAGACAATTCTCCCTTTTTATTTTGGTGCTCTCTCAAATATATTCTCTGAAGATAATTGGTATCACAGCCTAAAGAACAATCATCCGTTATGCACGGCATCATGGAGTCTTAATGGTAGATATACAGAGTTAGAGATATATGTGTATAGAATGGGGTTAATTAACCTCTATTTTTTTCTTTCCAAAACCATTAATATATTTTTGTTCAATAATTTATAGTAAAATTCTACATGTACAAGAAAGTTGACCTCCATATTTTTTGTGAAATTTCATATTACTGCTTTCTTTTTTTAATGACTTGTTTATAATTTGAGGAACTTCTATCAATTTAGAACTTTCTCAAAAAATCAACAGCTGACATATGAGAGTTGTGAGACACTTCTTATTCTATATTATCTTTCTGATTCACCATTTACTATTAAAAAAATTAATACATATTTAACCCCCATTCAGTAAATTTTAGGTCGCGCTAGTCTATTAGGTCTCATATAATAATACGATGAGTCGAAGCACTCTATGATATATAAGTCGAGAATAATAGTGGGCCACTGCTCCATTTTTCTCCTTGCAGATGGCATTTAAACTGCATGTCGCAATGGAATCGTTCTTGAATAAAAATCAATCGAAAAATCCTACTAGAAAATTGCTCCTGATAAAATTTACAACAATTTACACTACTATAAAAAAAACATATTGCACATGGACAAAAACAAAGGAACTACATGGATTTCCTGTAGTGTAGAATGTTAGGGTGCAGGAATCGGCAACTGTTTACACACGGTTATTTATCCGTGTGCAATTATAACAAATCCTACACAGATATATTATAAATAGCCATGTACCAACCCATCCCACTCTCACTCTCACTACAACCGAGCTACAAAGATTTTAACCAAATATCCGTGTGAGAATACTCTTCCTACACGGACATTTAGTTAAAATCCATGTAGCTCTCTTAACCAACATACACGGATATTAATTAAATAATCTGTGTTGGAAGGGATTCCTACACGAATAATTACATAAAATCCGTGTAGGATTGTTTCCTACAGAGATTTTTATATAACTATCTGTGTAGGAAGGTTGTAGATGATTAATATTTTATGATTACCACTTCTTGCACGGATTTTCATAAAATATCCATGTAGGATTGTCATATGTTTTTTTCCCTTTTTTTAGCTAGCCTCCAATTTTGCTAGGTAGTAATTATATAAAAATTATACAATAAACTTCTGTTGGGCCGATTATTATATATGAATTCATATAAAACTATAGAAAATACTAATAGATTACAATTTGTGCAACATACATACATACATACATACATACATACATATATATATATATATATATATACATAGTCCTTTGTACATGCAACCCTATGTGATCCACCATGTAACATATACTCCTCAAAATCTAATACAATGTTTGTATAAAAATTATGTCCTTACCAGTTAGTAACCATGTAATCAAGGTTTGGCCCGAAATTTCATACATACTAATTTGTATTAGATCTAGTTTAGCACAAAATTTCATACATACTAATTTGTATTAGATCCAACATATCAAAAAAGGAGTGTGCATGTGATCCATGACATCATGCCTCTTGGTTTAAGGTCTCCAACAACATTGCATCTCTAATGAAAAATACATGGATCAATATATATGTGAATATATTCATAATAGAATAAAAATTCCAAGTTAAAATTTTCGTCCAAAATTATAAGAAAATATTTATAATTGGAGCGCCAGATCAAACAGAGACGCAATCCAGGTGTGAATTTGTGCTTCTTCACTAGATAAGTTTCCATCATATCAAACACCGGCATTGCATAGATCTATTCAAAATTCATTGAATCAACATCAGTATTTTGCAAATAGTAAGGAAGGGAAGAATTAGAATAGAGTCACATGCTCCACAAGTGCATAGAGAGGGAGGGGAGGCAGAGGTGTAAATTTGAATTTTAACATGTGTTTTATTTTAGTATGACTATGTTGCCCTTGGAGATAGAGAAGAAGATTAGTGTATTCCTATATATATGGTATGAAATCGCCTATTCAAATCAAGACAGTGCATGTATAGGATTTTGCAAACATTATTTTTGCATATCAAAACCTGGTGCCAGCATTTTGTAAAAACCTCATCCATAGCTGTAGCATATCCTAGTCACATATTAACTCAAGACTCTTCAATTTTGATATTTCTGAACACCTACAGCCCAATGTATGGCTTCCAACTGGTTACTGCTGGAACATATGATGTTCAGCCCAGTCCAATACCTCTCATGTAAACTGGATTACAAAGAAAATGACATAATTATACCACAATCAAAGTGATGTTAATTTGGTTTGAATCTGGAATGCTACCTACATTAGACCTGACATGTTTGGCTGTACATATCAAATACCATGCACAAACAAGAATGTAACAACAGAACTCCAAATAATTTCAAAGAATTTCAAAGAAGAGATATATTGTTACATTACGAAACAAAATATTCTAATCGATTTATATATATATGTGGGCTTATAGGTAAATTTTATATAATATGACATGAATTTATTTTTATTCAAAATGAATAGAAATTGATGCTTTTGATATTTAGTCAAATAAATCATATATATATTATGCAAAAAGGGGTTATTCTAATAACCATATAATTATATAAGGGTTTATGTGCATATATTACATCCCTATGTAATATTAATTAAATTAAGGGGCTTATAGGCAAAATTACCAAATTTATTAACATAGCCTCTTCCTTCTTCCTTCTCCACCGTGTAGTCTCTTAAAAGAAACCGTGAGTGTGTGTGGGTGAGTGGCGCAAGAGGAGGAAGAAGAGAGAGAGAGATCAAATTCCGCGAAATCGATCGATTCGATCTGAAATTCGAGATTCGAGCCAAGTAGATACTCTAATCCTCTTCTCATTTGGTAAATTTCCTTTCTCAAATTATCGAAAACCTAAGTCTCGATTTAAATGTCGAATTTTCGGTTGAAGTTTGGAATTGGATTCGGGTTTTCGAATTATCGATAAACTTCGGTTGCTTGAATCGAATTTCTAAATTGAATTTGATAGATATGGATGGATTATTGGATTTAGGGTTTTTGAATTGATTCTAGGGTTTTAGTGATTCAAAGAATACGGAACAATCGATTATTCGACCAAATTAAACCGTTAAGCCGAAATGAACGATCGATGGTTTCAAACCTAATACCAAATTTTATCGACCAAATTAGGAGTTATTTAACCTAATTTAAATTGGGTAAATGAATAGGTATTTATGGTTATATGGTATCGAATTAGGAAATGATGCCGCAATCGACCGTACCAACCCCGGTACCAAAAAATCGAACTTAAATAACGATTATGCGTATCTTTCAAATAGATTTGGTAAGGTGTCCGGGCCGTGCAGCGCCTGCGTAGGGGGTCGAGTAGGGTATTACACGGTCCGTGTGGATTGTGACTCGGCCCGAGTAGGGTTTGACACGGTCCGTGTGGATTGTGACTCGGCCCGTGTAGGAAGTCCAGATTTTAGAATCTATTAACGATCATCATACTCAGGTGCGGGGTTTCTGGACTTGTTTGATATTTTATTTTCAGAATTAAACTGTTGTTTCATTTGTCATGTTGATTACTCTTTGTTGCATAAACTGAATTAAGCATTACATTTGCATAGCCAATCTATTTCAATTCGAATTGCTGTAATCTGGGTGATTTGCATGCTGGTATGGTTTATTATTGTGTCGATCTATGAGATCTGATCTGTAGTTGAAAGTCACCGGAATTTGATAAATAAACGGATACGTGTCACCGACGAGTGGCGATCACCTAGTGTGACATTCGCAAAACCCGGATATCTGGTTTTGCAAGGATCTTAAAGCTTTAAGTCAAGCCTGGGTAAGTCCTCGCACGGTTGGGGGCGGTGGCAATGCGATATGATGATGGTTATGGATATAGGTGACTAGTGTGAAACGTCTAAAGCGTTATCAGTTATGATAATGCGATTGAAAAGTCTATTGATATTACGTTCTTGAATGATTTCAAATGAATTTTCTTAATATGATCTGAAACCAGAGTTTAGGAAATGGTTAAGCCAAGCGATACAGATGGGTGTCACATAAAGGGTCCAGTAGGGTGGTCCATCTGTAGGCGTCTGGAACCCTACAGGTGTCGACGGGCTAGTGAGTAGGGTGGAACATCTGTATTTGCTACCAGACGTAATAACCTGAGTTAAACCGAATGTTTTTGTGTAGTTGAATTTCAATTTGACAATTCCTTTATCGTGATTTCATTTGTTTACTGTAATCGTATCGATGCACTTCTGTTTGATCATATATTGTTATATACATGTTAGGTAATTTGTTTATGGTTTATTTTTGAAAATAGAACTTGATTGCAAGTCCAGCAACTTATCTGTGGCAAATATTCGCACCGGGAATTTTATTCTCATCCCGTTTTGGGTAATTCTTTTCGGAGTTCCGGGCGGTTGATTCGGGAGAGGCACGACAGGTCTAGACTCCCGATTACTGTTTTGTTTGGTATTTGACTAGAGATGTGTATTTATGTTTTTGGTTGTATATATCTATTCTCTATGTCATGAACCATGTCGATATCCGTATGTGATACCGTTCTGTTTATTATGACGTACCTGACTTTGATATTTGATCGGTTATGTATATTGTGTTTTTATGTGCTTGTTTGGGGGTTGGTTTTAATTTATATCGTAATTGCCTTGTAAGCATATGGGAAACTGTATGTTTACGGCAGGGATCCTGTCGCATTCTGTATCTGATGGCTACGGGGTGTGACAGGTCTCCTTCGGTGGTATCAGAGCATGGTTAAGCCTGAACCTAAACCAGCCTGTCAGGATACGTGAGAGTAATACGAACTAATGGGATCGTCACGAATGACGAGGTATTTTGTATAATAAGTAGAGAATTAATTTATTATAATCGATTCTTACCTTGTATAGAACAGAGATATGGAGTCACGTAGAGGCAGAGGACGACCTCGAATTAACCCTGTGGTCGAGACAGCTGCTGCTAGGGCCGGGGATGAATCAGGAAGCTCTGGGGGAGTGCAGAACCGAGATCGGGAAATGGATGAACGTTTAATTGCGGCCTATGAGAGAGGTCGTCAAGCAGAAAGACGAGAAGAAGCAGCACCGGTAGTTCAAAGGGATGCACCGGAGGAGTTCAGAAGGATATATGACTCATTTATGCGGTTGAATCCACCGCAGTTTGACGGAACAGGTGGGTATGCAGGGGCAGAGGAATGGCTGGAGAAAATTAATGCAAAGCTCGCTCTGTGTCGGGCACCTGCAGATGACATGGTAGAGTTGGCAGAACAACAGCTAGACGGAGATGCAAGATTTTGGTGGAACGGGGCCCGACGCACTTATGTCGGGGAAGCTGTAAAGATTCCGTGGGAATGGTTTGAACAACAATTTACTCGACGGTTCCTGAGCAATATCCACCGAGAAGCCTTACGAAGGAAATTTCTGGAAGTGAGACAAAATGGGAGACCGGTAGCTGAATATAACAATGAGTTTCTTGCACTGTCCAGGTATGCAGCGGATATACAGAATGATACAGTCAGATACCACAGGCAGTATCTAGATGGGTTAGACGGGAGTATATCTATGATTGTTGATACTCCAACAGCTACAGAGTTACAAGCCATGATGGATCATGCCGAACAGGTCAAAATGCACGCAAAAAGAAAGAACAAACAGTTGGCGGAAAGAAATGTTAAACAACGGGTTGATCGTAGTCGGCCGGTTGTGAGGTCGAGGGGAGGACGTGGGCTGATTGGACCCCCTCCGAGGCAAGTTGTGACTCCCGGGGCCATCTTTTGGGCCTCGCATTTACCCGGGTTTCCGTAGGGATTTTCATCGAGTTTTGCACCTAAGTGGTGTTGTTCTTGCAATGAGGCGCACGATGAAATAGAGTGCAGACGCCGCAACAGATCATGTTTCACATGCGGCAGCGGAGAACATTGGGCAAGAGAATGCCCGCAAGCGCAGGCACAGTCCTCGAGGGATAGTAATGCACGCAGCTCGGTAAACCGTGGGCGGGGCGGACCACCGTCGCGAGGACGGGGTATTCCGCAAGGCCGTGGAGGTAGGACAGCAGGAGGAGTATCAGCACATGCATTGGGCGTTTCAGAAATTGCTCGCGACATCTCAGGCGGGTTAGAAGAAGGTGATGCAGAGAGGATATCTGAGTATCAGACTGACGTGATGACAGGTATACTATCTATATCGGATCATGATGCATACTGTTTGATAGATACAGGGTGTAGTCATTCCATCGTGTCGAGGGTGTTCGTAGAGAGTTGTCAATGGGCCGTCGAGACAGGTAACCAAGTTTTAAATGTTCAGACTCCTTTCAGTTCCACCGATCAAGCTATTACAATCTGCCGAAACCGAAAGGTCAGAGTAGATGGAAGAGATTTAGAGGTGAACCTATTAGTGATGAATATTGCCGGGTACGATGTGTTATTAGGAATGGACTGGTTAACTCGGCACGCAGCAACAATTGATTGTATGCATCACCGGATTCAGTTTTCGACTGCAAGAGGTATGTCATGTATACTCAACGCGAGAAAAATTGGAGGACTGATACCTTTTGTTTCAGCTGTAGAGGTGAGGCGGTTAATAGATTCAGGATGTACTGCATATTTAGCAACGGTGATTTATGCTACAACAGAAGTTCCAACAATCAATACAATTCCGGTGGTATCGGAATTCGTGGACGTGTTTCCCGATGAAATAGCGGGGCTACCACCAGAACGGGAAATCGAATTTGGCATCGAATTGGTACCAGGCACTGCACCGATTTCGAAAACACCATACCGAATGGCTCCAGCAGAATTGAAGGAACTCAAAGCACAGTTAGAAGATATGTTGGAACACGGGTTTATCAGACCCAGCACATCGCCATGGGGTGCCCCGGTGTTGTTTGTGAAAAAGAAGGACGGAACCCTACGCTTATGTATTGATTATCGGGAGCTGAATAAGGTAACCGTGAAAAATAAATACCCATTACCCCGTATTGACGATTTATTTGATCAGTTACAGGGTTCTTCGATTTATTCGAAAATTGATTTGCGAACCGGGTACCATCAGTTGAGGATCCGGCCGAGTGATATAGACAAGACAGCATTCCGTACACGGTACGGGCATTATGAATACCTGGTCATGCCGTTTGGGCTAACGAATGCTCCAGAAGCATTTATGGATCTGATGCATCGGGTATTCCACGACCTATTGGACTCGACAGTGGTGGTTTTCATTGATGACATTCTGGTGTACTCGAAATCTCAAGAAGAACATGAAGTGCATTTGCGGATAGTGTTACAGAGGCTGCGGGAACATCAGTTGTTTGCAAAGTTCTCAAAATGCGAATTTTGGTTGGAAAAAGTGGCGTTCTTAGGGCATGTGATCTCGGGAGAAGGTTTAACCGTTGATTCCGAAAAGATTCGGGCAGTAACAGAATGGAAGAGACCCGAAACGGTGACAGATATTCGTAGCTTCCTAGGTTTGGCAGGTTATTACCGAAGGTTCGTTCTTGGATTTTCACAGTTAGCAGCTCCACTTACAAAATTATTGCATAAAGGTGTGAAGTTTGATTGGGGTACCGCACAGGAACAGAGTTTTCAGGAATTAAAAGATCGATTGGTATCCGCACCCGTACTGGCCATGCCGATTGCTGATAAAGACTATACAGTTTTCACTGATGCATCCCGATCAGGATTGGGATGCGTACTGATGCAAGATGATCATGTAATTGCCTACGCATCTCGGCAATTGCGACCACACGAACAAAACTACCCGACACATGACTTGGAGTTAGCGGCGGTGATATTTGCGCTGAAGATTTGGCGGCATTATCTGTATGGCGTGAGGTGCCGTATATTTACAGATCACCAAAGTTTGAAATACATTTTCACGCAAAAAGAGCTGAATTTGAGACAAAGGCGGTGGTTAGAATTGATGAAAGACTATGACTTGGATATCCAGTATCATGCAGGAAAAGCGAACAGTGTAGCAGACGCATTAAGCAGAAAGAGTCAGGTAAACCTGGCGTCAGTGGTTACAAGTGAAGCGCATCTTCTTGAGGAAATGCGCAGATTGGAAATACATGTTGGCGCATCACGCGAATTTGCGTTGGATATTGCATCTAAGTGTATTGGAGGTGGAATTGAGGCGGGTACACCCGCAATTACATCAGTTGTACTAGCAGCGGTTGAGATCCGATCAGAGTTACATGAACAAATTCGTGCAGCGCAACAAAATGATCCGAAATGTCAGAAATTTAAACTGCACTACGAGTCAAATGCTGATTCACCGTTTCAAGTTCAAAGAGATGGCATCTTGCGGTTTCACGACCGTATTTGTGTTCCGAATGATTCGGAGTTAAAAGATTTGATTTTATCAGAGGCGCACGAGTCGGGATACGCTATTCACCCTGGAGAAGTAAAGATGTATCAAGATTTAAAGAAATATTTCTGGTGGCCAAAAATGAAAAGAAATGTACAGAATTATGTCGAGAAGTGTCAGACTTGTCAGCAGGTTAAAGCCGACAGACGAAAAAAGGCGGGATTACTGAGACCTTTAGAGATACCTATCAGGAAGTTCGAATCAATCACGATGGATTTCGTGACTGGATTACCGAGAACCAATGGAAGGTATGATGCAATCTGGGTTATCGTGGACCGATTGACGAAACTAGCCCATTTTATCCCACTCCGGATTGAGACATCCGGTAGAGAGTTAGCTGATCTGTTTTTGAAATATCAGTTCAAGTATCACGGTTGTTCAAGAAATATCATTTCTGATCGAGATCCTCGATTTACTTCACATTTTTGGGAAAGTTTTCAAGAGGCGATGGGTACCAAGTTGAGGTTCAGTACAGCGCACCACCCGCAAACCGACGGACAATCTGAGCGAACTATACAGACGTTAGAAGATATGCTCAGGTCCTGTGCATTGGAGTTCCGAGGCTCTTGGATTGATCATTTATACTTGGTGGAATTTGCATATAACAACAGCTACCATTCGAGCATCGGGATGTCACCGCAGGAAGCCCTAACAGGACAGCAATGCCGTACTCCACTTTGGTGGGGACCAGCGGGTACCTATTCACCCACCGGACCTCAGATGTTAGAAGAAATTGCTGCAAAGACACAAGTCGTTTTGAATCGGCTTAAATCGGCTCAGGAGCGACAGAAAAGATATGCAAACATTCATCGAAGACCGTTGGAATTTCCGGATGGGGATCACGTATGGCTCCGAGTTTCACCGGTTAGAGGTGTGCACAGATTTGGCGTTTCGGGGAAGCTAAGTCCCCGATATATTGGACCGTTTCAGATTACCCGGCGAGTCGGGCCAGTAGCTTATGAGCTGGCATTGCCACCGGCACTGGATAGAATCCATCCGGTATTTCATGTATCACAGTTACGTCGGTACGTACGAGACCCGTCGCACTGCATTGATCATTCCAATCTGCACGTGCAAGATGATCTGACCTATCAAGAAGAACCGATGCAAATCCTGGACCGAAAAGAACAACGGTTGCGAACTAAAGTAATCAGACTCGTGCTGGTCAAGTGGGGCCGCCATTCGAATAAGGAAGCGACGTGGGAAAGCGAGGACACCATTCGAGCGAAATATCCTCAGTTGTTCGACAATACAGGTACAAAATCAAGTTCAGCGGACTGAACTTTATTTTAAGGGGGGGAGAAATGTTACATTACGAAACAAAATATTCTAATCGATTTATATATATATGTGGGCTTATAGGTAAATTTTATATAATATGACATGAATTTATTTTTATTCAAAATGAATAGAAATTGATGCTTTTGATATTTAGTCAAATAAATCATATATATATTATGCAAAAAGGGGTTATTCTAATAACCATATAATTATATAAGGGTTTATGTGCATATATTACATCCCTATGTAATATTAATTAAATTAAGGGGCTTATAGGCAAAATTACCAAATTTATTAACATAGCCTCTTCCTTCTTCCTTCTCCACCGTGTAGTCTCTTAAAAGAAACCGTGAGTGTGTGTGGGTGAGTGGCGCAAGAGGAGGAAGAAGAGAGAGAGAGATCAAATTCCGCGAAATCGATCGATTCGATCTGAAATTCGAGATTCGAGCCAAGTAGATACTCTAATCCTCTTCTCATTTGGTAAATTTCCTTTCTCAAATTATCGAAAACCTAAGTCTCGATTTAAATGTCGAATTTTCGGTTGAAGTTTGGAATTGGATTCGGGTTTTCGAATTATCGATAAACTTCGGTTGCTTGAATCGAATTTCTAAATTGAATTTGATAGATATGGATGGATTATTGGATTTAGGGTTTTTGAATTGATTCTAGGGTTTTAGTGATTCAAAGAATACGGAACAATCGATTATTCGACCAAATTAAACCGTTAAGCCGAAATGAACGATCGATGGTTTCAAACCTAATACCAAATTTTATCGACCAAATTAGGAGTTATTTAACCTAATTTAAATTGGGTAAATGAATAGGTATTTATGGTTATATGGTATCGAATTAGGAAATGATGCCGCAATCGACCGTACCAACCCGGTACCAAAAATCTGAACTTAAATAACGATTATGCGTATCTTTCAAATAGATTTGGTAAGGTGTCCGGGCCGTGCAGCGCCTGCGTAGGGGGTCGAGTAGGGTATTACACGGTCCGTGTGGATTGTGACTCGGCCCGAGTAGGGTTTGACACGGTCCGTGTGGATTGTGACTCGGCCCGTGTAGGAAGTCCAGATTTTAGAATCTATTAACGATCATCATACTCAGGTGCGGGGTTTCTGGACTTGTTTGATATTTTATTTTCAGAATTAAACTGTTGTTTCATTTGTCATGTTGATTACTCTTTGTTGCATAAACTGAATTAAGCATTACATTTGCATAGCCAATCTATTTCAATTCGAATTGCTGTAATCTGGGTGATTTGCATGCTGGTATGGTTTATTATTGTGTCGATCTATGAGATCTGATCTGTAGTTGAAAGTCACCAGAATTTGATAAATAAACGGATACGTGTCACCGACGAGTGGCAGTCACCTAGTGTGACATTCGCAAAACCTGGATATCTGGTTTTGCAAGGATCTTAAAGCTTTAAGTCAAGCCTGGGTAAGTCCTCAGTACCCGGTTGGGGCAGTGGCAATGCGATATGATGATGGTTATGGATATAGGTGACTAGTGTGAAACGTCTAAAGCGTTATCAGTTATGATAATGCGATTGAAAAGTCTATTGATATTACGTTCTTGAATGATTTCAAATGAATTTTCTTAATATGATCTGAAACCAGAGTTTAGGAAATGGTTAAGCCAAGCGATACAGATGGGTGTCACATAAAGGGTCCAGTAGGGTGGTCCATCTGTAGGCGTCTGGAACCCTACAGGTGTCGACGGGCTAGTGAGTAGGGTGGAACATCTGTATTTGCTACCAGACGTAATAACCTGAGTTAAACCGAATGTTTTTGTGTAGTTGAATTTCAATTTGACAATTCCTTTATCGTGATTTCATTTGTTTACTGTAATCGTATCGATGCACTTCTGTTTGATCATATATTGTTATATACATGTTAGGTAATTTGTTTATGGTTTATTTTTGAAAATAGAACTTGATTGCAAGTCCAGCAACTTATCTGTGGCAAATATTCGCACTGGGAATTTTATTCTCATCCCGTTTTGGGTAATTCTTTTCAGGTTCCGGGGCGGTTGATTCGGGAGAGGCACGACAGGTCTAGACTCCCGATTACCTGTTTTGTTTGGTATTTGACTAGAGATGTGTATTTATGTTTTTGGTTGTATATATCTATTCTCTATGTCATGAACCATGTCGTATCTGTATGTGATACCGTTCTGTTTATTATGACGTACCTGACTTTGATATTTGATCGGTTATGTATATTGTGTTTTTATGTGCTTGTTTGGGGGTTGGTTTTAATTTATATCGTAATTGCCTTGTAAGCATATGGGAAACTGTATGTTTACGGCAGGGATCCTGTCGCATTCTGTATCTGATGGCTACGGGGTGTGACATATATTCTGAGCATTACTTTCCTCTAAAAGCGTTCATTTCTCTGAAATTAGTCTTGAATAGATGATTAAGCAATGTGCTTTTAACCAACAAGTAAATAGAAAACAAATTAACATGTGAACTCATAAGTACACAAATTAAGAAAATTCTCAATAACAGCAAAGCTCAGAGTTAAACCCCTATTTCCCCACTAAATTCATAACCCATTCCTTCTATTGGGTAAAATAAAAACCATTTCGGTATTTTCCAAGTCCAATTCAACAATTTAATACAAATGAGGAGGCCAACGCAAAATAATGGCACCACACCGCTGCTTTTTGGGCCCATGATGTAGACGACGGTGTAGGAGAGGCCGCAGTCAGCCAGCCTGACCTCCTTGATGAACTGCTCTAACCCCTCCACGTTGAACTCCCCATCTTCGTCAATCAGCTGCGTCGAGCCGCAACCATCACCAATAAAGTGAAGGATATATTACATAATTTCTCATGTGGGCACGGTCTTAGTGTTGGGTTTAACAGGTGGAATAGAGGAGCAAGGTGAAACGGGAGATGACTGCTAGGGTTTACACTTTGGGGCGGTGGAAATGAGAGAAAAAATCTAACTTTGGGGCAGCGAAGAGGAGAGGTCGCAACGGGAGAGAGGCAACTGCTCCCCCATTAGGTTTTGAGAGGGAGATCTGGCACTAGCAGTGAAGAGAAACTCTACACTATATCTTGATTTGAGAGAAAAAAAAGAAGATGAAAAGAGGAAGATGCTGTGAAAGACTTCGTGGGTAAGAAGAAAATAGAACTGTCTTCTGGAAGGAGAAGAAAAGGAGAAATCAGGAGAAAAGAGAACTGTCTTCGTGAAGGAGAAGAAAAGGAGAAATCAGAAGAAAAGAGAGGATTGAAGAGAGAAAAGACGAAGGAGACCAGATAGGGGCGAAAACGGGTCGGATATTATCCGACCGTATCCGGATCTATACTCGAAAATTAAATGCGGATATTTGATATCCGAATATCCGTGCGGATACAGATACGAACATGCTTTTAAATTTTAATTATCCGTATCCGAATAGTAAATATATACCATATAATTTAATATATATTATGAAAAATTTATGTTATTCACCATTATAATTTGATAAATATTATGAATTTTGATATTTTGAATAATATTTATATATTTTTTTTAATAAATATCCGATCCGATCCTTATCCGTATCCGTATCTGTATCCATATCCGTATTCGATCCGTATATATGGATATTGAACTTGTACACGTACATTTACATAAATAGTATGCATAAAATTCAATATCCGATCCGTATCCATATCTCTATTATGAATTTTGATGATTTTTCTGAATGGAAGGCTAAGATCTTCTCTAGACAGATACACTATTCAATCCCTTTTATTTCAACGTGCAATTATAGGAGTTCTGATTTTTATATATGAATTTGTAGAGTTAGTTTTTGATTTTTAATGCTAGAAAATAGTTGGATTGTAATATTACATAATAGAGTGTCATGACAATAGTAAGAAATTAAATTTTGTAATTATCTAATATTTTAAAAAAAAATTTGTACAAAGTCAAGCTGTCAAAAATATTAAAAATATGAATGCATGAAAACAAATTAGAAACCTTCATTTTTCATTTAGAGCTGGACTTCCTACTAGAGGAATTTGTACTAGAGGAATTTGTACTAGAGGAATTCGAAGATTTAAAAATTTTATTTGTACACGCATCACATGAGAATTAAGATCAATTTCTTGAAATCGTTTCCTGAAGTTATTGCAAACTTTTTTGATGAGCCTATATACCTCACGGTAGCCTCACTCATATTAGTATATATGGATAAAAATATAAAACCATGTGTTACATTCTGTATAGTTGGCAGACCGGAGACAAAAATGCTTTGCATCCTCTCTCATAATAAATGCTTTAAATAATTTAATTATTATCAGCCCTAAAAAAACATCTTAAGTTCTCATTTTATTTAATGAAAGGAAGGCGTTATGATTTTAGTTTTAATAAATTCCAACTATAAATAGATTTCGAAACATGCATAAATGCATCTCACATACAAAGAGTAATATTTTAGTCAACTATGTTAAACATGATTCTCATTCAAATTTTATTTTTGCAATCAGATTCATTCCATTTTGTCTTAAAAAAAACAATTTAACGCATTTTGTTTTTTTATTTAAGTTTGCATTACTTACATAATAGTTGTATATGAACAATATATCGTGATCATTTTCTGCAATCAAATTTAATCACTTTTTGTCGCCACTTGCTCCAAACAAAGAAAAAAAATTATATAGAGGACAAGTTTGATATTTTGGACTGTACTTGCAAACAAAAAAAAAGTGTCTTTTTGTGTTTAGGCACATAATCCGTAAAAGTTCAACAAAGGCATTTTAAGGACCTTACCTCTCTCTTTATTGATTTCTTACATCAATTCTGATCAGACTCAAAATATTATTTATCTAACTCGATTTTGAACAAATTCAAAAATTAAAATAACTTGATAGTTTATCCGGATTTTTCCTATGTTCTCAGATTTTTCACAGATTTTTCCTGCCCTGGTATGCAGCAGCTCAAATAATGAGAAGACAACGTGTATTTATTTTTTAAGTTTAGACTTTTACAATCTGACGATACATCAGGAATTTTTTTATATAATGAAAAAGTTCCCAAATTTTATTTAGCTTCGTTTTTGCAACGTGTCTGTTTATATATGGTCAAAGATATCAATGAATTATAAGATAATGATAAACATGATCAACAATAAAAATCTAAACATAATACAAGTCCAGCATCGAAGATTTACCCTCTTTTTTGGACAAAAATATTAACAACATTAATCATATATACAGCATTGCATTCAATTATTTACAATATAATGATAAATGATGAAAAAAAAACCATAAGTTCCATTATTATATTAGCATGAAATAGCACCTAAAATCGGCATACAAATTCTTTGCATCCACATGGGGAGGTTCTCGCATTAATTTAAAGTTAAACTATTAAAATCATAAATAGTAAACCCACAGTTGATATAATTTATTCAATAACTAATTATTCTTGACGCCAACTACTCCCATCTTTGTTGGGGAAGTTCTCGGACTTGGGACATCCCACATATTCCACATACTTTAAATACTTAAATGAACGCGGGACCTCATTCCAGTCGGTTGGATCCAACTTTTTCAAGAATCTGAGACGCAATATCTCCACTTTCCAGTTATCATGGCAAGGAATTTTTGTAAGGTTTCCACCTCTAATATATAATCTCCTCAAGTTTTTTAGTTCTTCAGAATTCTTCAACTTTGATGCGTCGACCTCAGGATAACACCTCATATCCAACTTTTCTATGTTCTTTGGTAAAGAGTAGAATGGTATCACTTTTCCCCATGTAATGGTTAATATCAAAAGGTTATCCAGAGAATTAAAGTCCCTGAATACTTCGGGACTCAAATTGTCAATGGCAGTTCTAATACTGAGCTTCTTGAGGTTTTTCAATTTTGAAAGATCACCAAGCTGGCATGACCGCCTTTTGGTTCCCATGCTTCCAACTACAAAACCTTTTAACACCTCCAAATTAGGTAGCTCACATATCCATTTGGGCATATAATCCAACAAATAGCACCCCGAAATATCTAAAACCATAAGCTTATTGAACCAGCCCTCCTGGGGTAATTCCCATCCAATTAATTTCTTGAACCGAATTTTTTGGGCTAATTTCCATCCAAGTAATTTTTGTTTTAATGTGGGCCGTAGCTTCTGTGGTAATTTGATCAAATTATGACAAGACCTGAGGTCTAGTATCATCAGGTTTTCTAGTTTCCCACCAATGGATTCATGAATCTCTTCTATCCCCGAAATGCCTCGCAGGCTAAGGTAGGTCGTGTTTTTACCCAATTTCTTTAAGACAACATTCATATTTTCGATCTCAATGTGGTCAATTGACATTGTTTTTTCTGGCCCAGTTTCATTGGCCTTGTTGTCAGCCTTAGCTTTTGTGTAACACCAACTGCCAAGTTGAACCACCTGCCAAGTTGAACCACCAATGCTGATGTTGTTGGAATTGAGGTACCTTTTGTTTAGATTTACTAGCACTCTCTCTTTGAACCAATCACCAAAAAAGGGCGAACTAAAGTGTTTACTTCGGTCACAACTAAAGATGACATTATCCTTATTGGGGGGCAACAACCACTTATGTACTGTGGGATTGATGGTGCAACGGTTGATTACTTCATCACAATTTTCAGAATGTACGGATTTGAGGAAACCCTTCTTCTTCAGATCAGAATAGATTTCATCGCCACGCTTCTTAGCTTTTTCCCAACTAGTCTGAGGTAAAAGCCCTAGACCAATCCACCAGTAAATCACAAATCTCTTCTCTAGTTCTATGCTTTCTAGAAAAACGCCAAGGCTATACAGGCAAAGAATGGAACAGACCTCCAACTCCTCTAGATCTTTTAAATCCTTGGACAATTCATTCTCTTGACAAGTTCTATTTGATGATTCTTTGCCTTTAGTTGGTTTGCCTTCCTCAGGCAAATCAGGTGCCTTCACAGTAGATATCTGTTTTAGCTTACAAAGAATATCAATTAGTTCGGTCGTTAGATTGCTTGTATTCATTTCAGCCCATTTCTCATTATAATCAATCCAGGGATTAATTTGTCTTTCTATTTTTCCAAAGAGACCAATTAGCACCCTGTCCCAATTTTGTATGCTATCAAAACTATCTTTTGTCTTTTCATTATTCATTTCAGCCCATTCCTCATTATAATCAATCCAGGGATTAATTTGTCTTTCTATTTTTCCAAAGAGACCAATTAGCACCCTGTCCCAATTTTGTATGCTATCAAAACTATCTTTTGTCTTTTCAACCTCTCTTCTAATTTCGTCGATGATTTCCCCTATTACCCTGTTCTTATAATCTATCTCCTTGGCTAATTCAAAATCATCTATTTCCATTTTCTTAGAAACGATCTCCTTCATGTTCTTAGAAATTATCTCCTTGGCTAATTCAAGGCGTTTCAGTAGTGGTCCCGTGAACTCTGCAATACCGGACTTTAACTTGGCTTCCTTTTGATTGTTGCTCATTGCAATGGCTTGTCTACCTAAGAAACAACAATTTTGTCTATTGAGGTTGGAGAACGGAAATATTATACATAACGTACATAATAAAAAAAGAGTTTGGCTACTATGACATCAGTGTTATTTCAACTGTAATGACAATGACTCCAAAATCCATCAAATAGATTTCAAACAATGAATCCAATTGATTAAAACAAATCTACTTCACAAATGATTTACATGCAAAATTTATAAATTTTAGTTATAATTTAGTATGAAGTCAAGTGTGAAAAAATAATTAAAGAATAGTTAATTAAAATAAACTTAGAATTCTACTTTTTTTACCATTTGACTTCATACAAATGAATTCAAAAATTTATAAATTTTTCATGTAAATGCATCACCCGCAAGGTAGATCTGTTTGGATTCATTGTATGAAGTCAATTTGATGTATTTTAGAGTCAGTGCCACCGGCCGAAATAACACTGAAGTAATAGTAGCTTGACTCATAAAACATGTTTAAATTAAAATGTTTTCTCAAATTCTATACTTTTATGTCAGTATTTCTGTTGTAATACTTTAAAAGAATTACATTTTTAGACAGTATACATAATGGATTAAATTGGAAAATATTAGTGCACATCTGTCAAATTTAAAGTTATTTTCAATTTAGTTGAATATTTCGTTTACGATTGAAATACTTATTTTATTAATTGAATGTTATGGAGTGATGCGTAATTATTTAATAAAATCAATACTTTTTTTATATCTAAATTTGATTAGATGGGTTCTGAGATTCAGATTGTCTAGCAAACTTCCTCAAAATTACAGGATCTAAGCTTTTCATGGATTTTGAATCACCTCAATTAGAAGGGTTCGGATGAAGAATTTACAATAAAAAAAAGCCGACTAGTTGATGCTATATTTCATAAATATATGATTAGTACTTTAGCGTAAGAATTTTCTTTCAATTGGAGATGAGGAATTAAATATTGGATAATCCTTTTTGCATTCCCTTTGTCAACTAATTGTCTTTTTTCTTAGTTGAATTTTATTAAAAGTTATCTTTATGGTTAAAGTTTGAAAGAGGGACAAAATTGATAGATAAATGAGCTCTTTATTTATTTAGAAAAATCGGCTGCATTTTTTGTTTTTGCGGGTTATGCTTCTATTTGACGATTCATTGAGATCGAATATGTGATTTGTTACAGCTTACATTTTTTTCGATCGGTTTGAACGTCCGATCTATATGATTCTAACTTGAAAGGAAGTGTTAGATATCATTAAAACAGCATATATGGTGGGAGACCTAATTCTTATAGACATGCAGGATGTATAAAGTTAATTGAAAATTTTACATTTTACATCTTTCTCTATCCTTCTTTCCTCCTGATGTTTGTCATTTACAAAAAAAACTCTTCTCCCCGTTATCGCTATTTTTATAAATTAGCCTTGAATTTATATAATAAACTAGTTATTGTTTATACTTTGCAAACATAAGAAATTATTCAAGTTAAAGCTGTCAATTCATTCAATTAAATAAAATTCTCATAGGATTCAATTCAACCCAACCAAAAATAAATGTACCTTGTTAGGGATTATTTCGCCTCTTGTATTCAGAAATCTCCAAGTTGATACTCTAGCTATCCATGATTTTGCGTTTGTTGTTTTGACTTTGTAATTCTCCGTTAACTCTTAGGCACCAAACTTCGTGCTCGAATTCAGCTATAGGTGATTTCCAATAAAATAAATTTCACTGCGTCGCCAACATACATGGAAACGAAAATTCATTAGTACAAAATAGAAAAATGGAAATCATTTCTATCAAATTACTAAATTTAATTTGTAATTGGGCGGGGGAGATAGGTCTGCACCATTTCAAAGATATAAGAAAGAAAAACATGAGACAGAGAGAGAGACCTTGCTCAAGAGAGAAGCATCAGCGACAAACAAGCAAATACGTCTAATGTTTATATCCGTGAACGAACCTGGATCCAATAAGATTGCGGGTTAACCTGGATCCGGGAACAAACCTTCTCATTCACTTCAATTTAACAAATAGCAGGAGCTGCATATATTTTCTCTCTCTCTGTCTATTTTCTTTTTCTTTATGCTTTGCTCAAAGCTGCGGCAAATGGGATTTTGAATTGTTGGAAATCGGATATATTCTTGGCTTGCACAGGTTATTGTCTCCTTTCCCTACCTTCACTGGGATATCTTTCTTTTTTCCTGTCAAGGAAAAAAATACAATGGTAATAAAGAGAGGGAATACTTGAAGTTCTGTCAGATTATCAAATTAAGAACGAAATTTAAAAGGGAAATTATTTCAATCAAATACAATTAGGGGTGTTATCTAATAAGCTAACGAAATTTTTTTCCTGTCAAGGAGAAAATTACAATGGTACAAAAGAGAGGGAATACTTGAAGTTTGTCAGATTATCAAATTAAGAACGAAATTTAAAAGAGAAATTATTTCAATCTAGGGGTTGTTACCTAATAAGCTAACGAAATTTTTTTCTTACCCATATCCGCTTTCTCGAATACACTACGGATCAGATAATAACAATTAAAAAAAGTATCATCTTGTTCCTCCCCTTCACTTTCGCTTTGATTTAAATTCTTATTACCACCAAAAAATAAAAAGCAAATTTTCCACATAGGACAATTCCATTAATATAGCTGATATTTTTGTTTTTATTGTATAGTAAGTCTAGTATATTAAATAAAGGGAAATCCAATAGCAGCCCTCCCTTAAATACCAAAATGTGCAATTACTATGAACATGTCCTCATATTGGTCCTTTAACTAAAGGAAAATCTAGTACCCGCACTACTTTATAAAAAGCAGGATTTCATCTATGTGCGCGTTCAACTTTTTCACATGTTGTCCATAGAAGTTGGAATTTGATAGAAATAATGGGATATAGCAGCAAGCACCAGATCTAAAAAGATAAATAATTTATATTTCTTGTTAGATTTATAGACTTAAAATAAGCATTTTACATAGCTGTGGACAGGAGCGGACGCAGGATTTTTGCCAGGGAGGAGCAAGAATCGGATTCAAATAATCTTATCGGATTCAAACTCATTAACTAATCGGATATTAAATAAAAACAGTAACATAATAAAAAAATCATAAAAAATATACTCTTACATAATAATAAACAATAAAATAATATTATTTTACATATTAAAAAAAAGTTAATTTGGGCTGTAAAAGTCTTTGAATTTACTAGAATTACATAATATGTACATAAATATAAAAGTTATTAAGAAAATCGATGAAAAAAAAACAAATTCAACCTTTTGAAATCGGTAGACCAATATGTTTTACACAATGATTGGAAAGCATTTTTTTTGGAAGATTTCACTTCAATTCACTAGCATAAATTTTAAAGGATATAATTTTTATATAATTGACCTGTGCCAATTTAGTTCTGTCAAATCTCTTCATTTATTTTATTTCAATGTCAGTTTGGCACTTCCAATCATGGAAATTGCTTCAGCGCGAATTTGTTTTCATCTGACATTCTGATCCGGTCCCCACTGATTTTATTCCAGCCCAAAACTAAACAAAATACAACCCATGTTACTATTAATTTCAACTCTTTAACCATGCGTCTTTTGTCCCCACTGGTCAGATTCTTCTTTTTATTTACCTCTTCTACGATAACACTAAATTTCATCTTCAGGTCTCAACATTTTTTTTATAAATTAACAAAGTTTCTCAACTAACAGTAGTATTGAACTAGATTGACAGACCATTTTAGTCCAGGAAGGGGCAGAGTGGTACTAAATTCGAAAATTTTCACTAAAATTCAAAATCCAGAGAGAGACAACTGCCCCCCTCTGACTCTACATAGGTCCGTCCCTGGCTGTGGAGCAAAATTTACAAACTTGAAATCAAGTATGTAAAACTAGCAGATCAAGTATGTAAACTTAACAGATCAATTATGCAAATCTAATATATCAAGTATTTATATCTGGCAACTAAAGTCGAGTATATAAATAAAAAAAAACAGAGCAAATGAAAGCCAAAAGATACTTCAATATGGATCTCATTAGAAAAAGAAAATTAAATAAAAGATGCTCATACTTTTAGATTCATAAGAGTTGTTAAAGATCGTCAAAAATATGAGCGAGACTAAACGGAGAAGAAAAATAAAAGAATGGGTGAAGGAATCATTCATTTTTTTTTATTGGAGAAAGCAATAAAGTAAGTTCAAAGTAAAAAAAAGTGGGCTTGTGGTACAGATTGGGAAGTGGACTGATGCAGGAGCAAAATGAAAAAAATATGTAGTGGATAGCACCCGATTAAGATTCATTTCAGCAAGCAAAATCAAAAAATATATTTACTTAGTTTAGTTTTATGGTATTTCTATTAAGAATTTTATTTATTAATATCACCTTTGGACAGCAGCTCCCTGTTGTCTAATTTCTATTTTAGTAATTTAAATTATTTTTGTGATATGTTATCAAATATTAGTATGGTCCATAAACGTTCAGATTGGTTTTCAGTACCATAGAGACAAGATTGATGTTCTTAATGTATATTTTGAACGTAATGGCACCACACAATGCACTGGCCTTTGGGAAGAAATGGAGGAACATTGGATGAGGTACGAACATTTTGCTGCTTTAATTTATTAATATATGTCACCTTTTGTTGTTGTAAATTAAGATCGATTAAGTTCAAATTACTAATGACTTTTAGTTCATAATTATATATTCTTAAATTAGTGTCTGGATAAATTATTATCAAACAAAATAAAAGGTTGGGACAAGGGCTCTGTTTTTGTTGGTGTGAACCAATTTATATACACAAGGGCTCTGTTTTTGTTACCTTTTTATTTTGGCCGGTAATGAAAACAGAAAGCTCTTTACGTAAAACAAAATTAATAAATTAATTAAAATCTGCGCATTAATTATTCTCAGTTTTTGTACTAGTCATGTTAGCAATATACATAGATTGTCTTGGAGGACATTTCTTAATTAATTCTATGCCTATATTGTCTCCTGAAATAATAAGATATTATTAAACTCTACAAGTATAAATATCATATAAGTTTTCTCATATGTCTTAAGTTTTTGTAGATAAATCTTAAAGCAAACGAGTATAATAAGTCTGTTAAAGGCTACTGAGACTCTGGTATTTTGACGTCACTGGTACTGGAAACCAATTTGGACGTTTATGGACCATACGACAAGGAGGAAGGGACACTCTTTCAACACACTTCTCTGCATGGTCAAATTATTAGCTTCTTTCCATGCGTTGGAATTAAAACATTGTTTTCCGTGTTGGAGTTTATGTAGTCCAGGTATTTACATCTATTATGTTTGTCAAACTACTCTGAAACTTTTTTTCTAATTATTCTTTGTGGTCTCCTCCTGGCCATTACTGTAAATTATATATATGTAGGTTTGGTTTAAATCAATATTATAACATAATTTTGCATTGCTGAGGCTTTTATAAGTGAGTCGGGGCCTTGTGGTGGCAGCGGGAGTTTAGCAAGACATGCACCAGACGTCTGTTGTTTTTCGCACTGTTAAAGTTAGTATTCGCCATGGCAATACTATTGACGCATTGTTAAAGTTATGTACTATTTCAGAAGTTGAAGATAAGACAACTGAAAGCGCCTCACTCTGGGCGGATAAACATGAGTGTTGACTGAATCACAAAACAGAATCGCAGCCGGAATCACAGATAGAAGAACAGTCAGAAAAGAACATTATCCAGAACAACAATCCGGTTAACAATCCAGAACAACTGCTGGAACAGAAACAGGAACAGGAAAAGAAAAGAAATCGAGATATAAGCCAGGACATTTCAAACTACGTGTTGTTCCTTCTCATCGTGCGACCTTTTATGATGCCTGCTGGTATTGGCCAGATTTGATTTGGTGACACCTGTGCAGAGGCGGCGAACTTCTTACAGCCACTGAGTGAAATTGAGAAGCGTAATGCCAAGAAGAGTGATATAGAGGATGGTACTGCTGGGAAGGATAAAGCCAAGAAGGAAAAAGCCGAGAAGAGTAATGCAGAGAAGGATAATACTGAGAAGGGTAAAACAGAGAAGGATAATACTAAGAAGGATAATGTCAACAAGGGTAATACCAAGAAGAGGAATGCTATAAGAAGGTTACTAGAAGTGAATACAGAGTATGACCCACAGCTTATTAAAGGCGATCGCAGCAAGTCAGTGTTGTTCAAAGGATGTAGGCTTGCCCATCAATTAAAGGCAGAATTCAATATTACGGAGAAAAGTAAACCAGCTGATTGGGATAAAATGTGGAGATTAATCAGCGTTGTGTGGGTAGAGATCTTGTGCTATGCCGCAAGCAAATGCAGCGGCCAATTCCACGCGAAGCAACTAAGTAAGGGAGGGGAGCTTCTCACCGTGATCTGGTTCTTGATGGCTCATTTGGGTATGGGCGAACAGTACCGAATTGAAGAAGGTCATGCCCGTGCTAAGTTAATTGTATCAAAGTGATGTTGTGTACTCGTTGGTATTTTTAGTTATGTTTGCTTTTTTATCCCTTTTAGTTATGTTTTAAATTTGTTCTCTTGTTTGGGCAAGTTTTTATTTTTCCTTGTTTCTGAATGCCCACAAATGTTAAAGTCATGTCTCATTAATGTTTCCCATATATTATTAATTGTTCACTTGTGTCTACCTGTTTCGTTATTATTATTCCCCAGTTGTTCTGACGACATTGAACATTTTACAAGTGTACGATTAGAAGATTAATTTTTTTCATTTTTAACTTCCTTTCACGCTCTCCATTTATATGAACAAGTCTCATTTGGATTCTCACTACAAGAAATATATCATTTTACGGCGCTAGCCTATCCGGCGCTTCAAGAAATGCCAGCAAATGGTGTATAGATGGAACATCTGCTCGCGCAAACGCCGGGCTTCTTAAAAAATAAAAAAATCGCGCCAACCACTAAAAAAATTGCGCGAGTTCTCTCTAAAATTCTGTCTCCATCTAGATCGCGACCCAAACCCTAGACCCTCGCCTCTCCCTACCTCTCCTCTCCGCCTCTCTGCCTCTCCGCCTCTCCCTCGTCGCTAATTTCTCTTGCACTCGTGCCAATCCGCGATTCCGCTGTTTCTCTGTCTAAGACCGAGCACCGAGTAGAAACCCTCCCTCGCTGCCTTTCCCCGAGGACTGAGCACCTACCAATTCGCCGCTTCAATTCGTAATTTTCGTAAGTCTTCATCGCCACTCATTATTGGTCTATTTGATAGTAATTGTTTCGATGTAAAATTTAATTTTTGAGTTTTTGTGTGAAATTTGATAATTGGGGTTTCTCATTATTCAGGTAACACACCGAACAAGAAGAAAATAGGCCAGATTACATCATAACTTGGTTGTGCTCTTTACTTTTGTCTTATGGATAATTTCGTATATAAATAGTAATGAGTTGACTTGCTCTTCGATCGGGTCTGACTTGCTCTTTGGGTCTTCGCATGAAGGTCAAGGTCTCAGGCAAAAAAAGGTATGAAAGTTTTAGTTTCAAGATCCAATCATCTTGTTTAGTTGCACCAGGCTCTCACTTATACCATTTAAATAAAAGGGGAATGTTCAGAGAAAGATGGAACTTTTAGTTTTGAGGGAAGGCTTATAGGTCTAGGGGGAAAGCTTAAGTGCATTGACTTTGAAAAGTCGACAAAGTGCATTGGGCAAGTAGCAGAGTTTGCACAGTAGGCTTTAGTGTCTCAATTATACGGATAAGGTTCTATTTCACTTTAATCTGTTAGGATACTACACTGCGTTGATTTCTAGTAATTGGAATTGCGATTTGAATCTTTTTTTTGTTTAACCCTTCAAAAAGATGAATTTGTTTCAATACCCTTTTTAATCACTTACATTTTGTGATTTTAATTCACTATTTCTCATGGCATTATTGTGTAGATAATTGTAGATTTTGTGACTTGATTTCAGCCATTTGAAATTGTGTAATTGCAATGGTTAACCAATTGTAATTGCACACAATTACTTTCAAATTGCAAAGATAGTTCTGTTGTGTCATTATTGAATTTTAAATTTCAATTACTACTTTCTTTTTTTTGTTTCTAATGACTTGTCTGTACAATTGAGGAGTTCTTTAACGAGAAGTAGATCCATTACATCTAGAGCCTAATTAGGTGTAATTAAGTCTCAAATTGCTAAGTGTACCATACCAGATGAAATTGTTTTGTTTATAGTTGTCTTTTGTTGACAGTACAAAGAATGATACCCTCATGTTTTGTCTTTTTTTTCTAACATTCAGTTATTATAGCCTAAATTCCAATTCTTTTTTCTTTCTCTGTTATTCCAATTTTAGACTAGAACACATGAAGTGTTTGTGAAAATGACTTTTTAAGGATACTTAACTAATCTGTACTATTTTCTTATTTTTACTGCAAGAGCATGTTCTAGGAGAAGGTGAGGAAAAATTACAGTTATAAGAGCATCAGGAACTATCAGCCGAACATGCGGGCCGCTGAGCTCACCTGGCTCTGGTATAGTAGCTGAACAATTGATAGAGAAGTTCCACACTGGAAGAGGTAAGTACTGTCTTATATCAAAATCATTTATGTGAATCAAGCTACTAATAATGTTGGTTCAGATCGGCTTGATCACGCATTTGTATACTATTTCTTTATGTGTCCTCATGTTCTTGCCTTGATTTGTATCTGTTTCACAATTGGGTCTTTGTTGTACACATAAGGTCTTATCGAGGCTTAATTGCAGAAAATCTGGCATGGTTACAATTTTCAGCAATGCAATTGTGTTTCATCAATAACTTTGTTTAATTAGTTTATGTTTTCCCTGTTTCTCAATAGAAAATTTGACTAGAGGTGGGAGTATTAATTTCAAGTGGCTTTTTTTCCAGAGTCAGACAGGTACAAGGCAGCAATATTACGAATTTATAGTCCAGGTAGAGATGCTCTTGCTTATGATTTGTATGTTATTTAGTTATTGCTTGAACCACTTGTTTTCTTTATTCTCCATGGATTTTGTTTTTATTGTTTCATTGAACTTGGATCTTCCTTTATGAGATTTCTTATCCTCTTACCTAATGCTTAGCTCTGTATTTTTATGATGTGGAGAGATTCGACTTCTTGCTGAATTGAAGCTGGTGATAGCATCCATGTCTGATCTGGCAGCAAGTGGTGGTTACTACATGGCCATGGCTGCACCAGTAATTGTAGCAGAGCAGCTTACTTTAACTGGCTCTATTGGGGTAGTTACAGGTTACAACTATGTCGTTTTCATTAGTTTTCATGGATGTTTTTTGTTAGTTCTGATGTTGATTGATCTTATCTGAGTATGTAATTAATTGCGCCAGCATCTTTTTTGAGCAGTATTTTAGAAAAGAGGTTCCATCGAAATAATTCATCTTGTTCTTTTATGGTGTATACCTCCTAGGGGTTTCAATGGTCCCCTTTTATCCATTTACCTGACTTATCTGAGTATGTAATTAATTGTATCCCTCCTTTTATGGTGTATTTGATGCTGCACACATGGACCGACGAGTAGTCGCTTCGCCAGTTTAAAGAATTTTTAAGCAATTATTGAAGACTAACCAGACTTCATAATGAAGACCTTGGCCAAAATGAAAAAGAAAAAGAAAAATGCAATTGATAAGCTAGTTTACATAAATTATTATTGTTGTATAATTATAGAAGTTGAGATGAACATTATATTCTGACAATATATTACTTCTCCGTTAATTCCCTTTTTCTTTTATAATTTGAAGATTCAGTAAAAAGAGAATGGAACAGCTGGTCTGCTAGGTCAATGTAAGGAATTATTTATATTTAACTAATTTTGATAGAGTTTTTATTTTATTTTAGATGGTTGTTGCGCTTTATAAATCATTTCCCTAATTTCATATGATTTTTGTTTCGATGATGGCTTCCCAATTTTTAAATGAAAATTTCAGTGCAGCAGTCCAGTTGTGCTGAAATTGGTACTGTTTTTCATTCTACTAATTAGCCAGTAATGAAGAGAGTAATATGTTGCAGGATCATGGTAAAGTATATGTGGAAGCACTTCTCTAACATAGAAGGTCAAAATGGTAATATTTCATAATTTGAACAATATTTTTTGTGACTTTTACCGGGGTTTTCTAAACGCCAGGAATTTTTTTTTTTTTAATATTTTTCTTGACTTTTACCGGCATTTGTCAAAGGCCGGGAAAGAGTACATAAGCGCCAGGAAAGATCAAAGATTTTTTATGGCGTTTTCTAAACGCCGGGAAAGGCCAAATTTCGGATGGCGTTTTTCAAACGCCGGGAAAAGACCACAGAAGTGCCGCCAATAACTTTTCCCGACGGTGGTATCTGCGGCACTTGGCTAAACGCCGGGAAAGCCTATTAGTGGCGTTTTTTAGAGTTTCTAGTGGCGTTTTTAAGTGCCGGCAAAGGCTATAATTCTTGTAGTGTCTTTTGAACGTACCAAAAACAAAATCCCACTAATGATATATAACAATTCATAATTAATCAATAATTTGAATAATAATCTTTTTTCACTAACTAATTAATACATCAGCAATTATCCTTCTCATGGCATAAAACCTGTAGCGGAGCTTCGGCAAACTTTCGCCGATGTTCTGCTAACTTATGCCAGGGTCGGACAAATATTTAGGGGTGTTTTAAGATTCCAATTTTTTTTTAATATGCACTGTGTGCCTTATGATTTAGTTTAAATGATTTAATTTAATTTTAGACTACTTACTTTAATGTTCAGTTTATATATATCTTTAGCATTTAATCTATATACATTATTATTCAATCTAAATACTTTAGTTTATGGTTTATGGTTCAATTTAAATAAATATTTTACTACGTAGATGTTTTTGTTGTATAGTTCATTTTTTTTCTTGTTTGTATGCACTACTACAAAAATAACATTTACCATCAGTCATAAACCAATATTTTTATATAAACCAATATTTTTATACAGTATTATCAAAATCGGACCGGACCGTTGGTTCGGCTGGAAAAAATCAGACCAGGTCATTAGTCCGATTTGGTTTGTTTGAAAGAATCATTTATGCAATTAGACCGGTTAAATCGGCCAGTTTAGTTAAAAAAATCGCTCAACTATTTCGAGCAAAAATCCGGTTCAGAATAAAAATCGGATGAAATAGGTTGAAAGGTGGAAAGAAAGAAAAGAAGTTAACTAGGGAAAAGAAGAAGGGGAATCTGACAGTGGGACCCACGAATTTAAAGGTCACAAATGCCATTCAACATAAAAAAAGCCTATAGAATAATTAGTTCAATTGGACCCGGAGAAAATTGGTCCCGTAATTTACCTTTCTAAACTTTAATACCAAGTATACTGTGGATTGCTGGTGCGAAAAAAATAAAATACAAGAAAGTCATTAATTTTTATATTAATGTTTTGGAGACAACGGGTTGCGTAGTCAGCGTCGTCATGGTCATGCTCTCATTTGACGTCATGTTCTCATTTAAAAAATAATTGAAGTTCAAATCCAAATTAAGTTCCAAGTGATTAATTAGTGTAAGATATATCTCTACAGAGTACCCACTCATCTCTCGTCTTTTCCAATATATGAACGAGAAGCCAACTGACCCAAGCAAAATTTTTAATTGTACCGCTAAATAAAATATAATGTTACGAGATATATGATCAGTTCATTTCAATATATAACCTCTTTCACTCATTCCATTGTACAATTAATTAAGTCTACATTGGAATCTTTAATTCCCAATAATAATATTTCAGTAATTTTTAATGGGAAAAATTTTCATGGTACAATAAAAAAATTTCAGTTTAAATAACCTAGTATATGTATATAATTTTTTTGAAAGTTATACACACACACACTATATATATCCCTTAAAAAAATATTTATGAAATATTTCGGAGTGTGTAAATGTCAAATAAAGCCGTCAGCATGTTGCTGTAGGTGTGGAGCGTATTTTAAGGTTGATCAAGACTAAATTATTCCGGTCTCAAGTCTTTCATATTTAATAATAAAAAATATATTAATTTTGGCTGCATGTGGCACCATATTCTTGTGTTTTGCAAAAGCGTAAATTGTGCTGGATCATGCATTGGTTGTGCCAACATTATATTAAGAAATGTACCGTGGACTTCTATATTTGCTTGTTCCTTTCGGACTTCCACCGGGTTAACTTATCGGTCCCAATAATTCGCAACGAAGATTAGAATCTTAAGACCGAGAAGGTCAGAATCATGAATACAGTTCTTGATATACAGCTAGCCTTGAGAAACATTCAGTTGTCGATCGTTATAATCAGACTGTGTGCTTGTGTGCTGTGTTGTTTTTTAGCAAAGCACATATATAATGTCACTGGAAGCTTAAGTCCAGAGCTCGTTACCAAAATGGTTGAAAATAAAGGATAATTCAAAGTGTTTTATTTCCAAAATAAAAACAACGAAAATAATTTGAAAGTGTTCAACTGGAATGGCTCTACACAGAGCACAAATGCACAGAGAAAAACGCACGCACGAAAGAAGGATTCAAGGGCCAGCCCAAAAGAGAGTGTCTTCTATGGACATAAGGACCTATTTGTAAAATGAACATATTTTTATTTTCAAAGTTCAAACAGTCGATCCGAACCGTTCATCTTGTTCTTCATATTAATATGTGCTTGGAGACAAAATTTTACATTTTTCTGAATTTTTTTACTATTTATTAAGATGGGTACAAAAAATATCAAATTCAGACCATTGAATTTTGTACCCATCTTAATAAATAGTAAAAAAATTCAGAAAAATGTAAAATTTGGTCTCCAAGCACAAATTAATATGAAGAACAAGATGAACGGTTCGGATCGACTCTTTGAACTTTGAAAATAAAAATATGTTCATTTTACAAATAGGTCCTTATGTCCATAGAAGACTTTGTCTTTAAATAATCGGTGAACACAGAACACCAGTGCAATGGAACAACACTTTTGAGAAATTTGCACAGCATGTTGTCTAGCAAATTACTGTAATGAGCAATCATTTAAAAATGACATGACCAAGTTACAAGGAAGAACCCAAATTACTGACCAAGTTAGTCTGAACATTTTTGTGGTGTAATATTGATTAGAAAAAATGACATATTTATTGGGAATGAAAAATGCAGGATTTGCTTGACTGTGTGGAAATCATTATTGCCACAAATTAGTATTTATTATAACATAATCCCAATTAGTCTTTAATGAAAGGTTAAATTCTAGAGTTAATTTTTCGTATATCTTCATAAAAGACTTCTCTAATTTCCTATATAATATATATATATATCAACTCTTACAACTCTTTCTTTTTTACCCATTACACAAACAAATGCAATAACAGTTTGATGCATGATCATTGCTCAGACCGAAATGCCCCCTTTGCAGTTCCAACTAGATCAAGGGCGAAGCCAGACCTTCAGATTATGGGGTCAGACATGAATTGGGTTATGGGAGTCAATTATAGAAACTTTTATACTGTGAATAAAAGTCAATTTTATAGTATTCATAGTATTTTATGCTAAACTATATAGGAAAACACATGTTATATACAAATTTTTGAAAAAAAAAATGGGAGTCAATTGATCTCATAGCTCCGCCCCAGTATATAAAGATTGTAAATACATATATTCAGTGAAAAATTGCACAGACTATAGCAACATATAGTGATCCAAACTGAAGAGCCCAAACTGAAGAGCCCGGTAGGCCTTTTACCAGTTATTTGAAATTTCGATCACTTTCCTACCACAAGCTGCCAAATACTTTTTTTCAATGCATTCCAAAGTGAAATCTAAAATTTCTACAATAATAAGGACTTCAAGAAAAAAAATAGATGATTGAACAAATTTTGAAGGATAAATAAGAAATTAACCATAAATTCTACAGTAACTGCAACTAATTCTTATCTCACGTCTTCCACCATATTTTACAAGAGATTGGAGAAAAAAAAAGCAAGAGGAAAACTAAATATAAAAATGTTTCAATCAACAACATCCCATTAACCCATAATAAATCTCGTTCATTTCTTACCACTGGCAAAAAAAAAAAAAAAAAAATTGATGTCGCACCTTTTAAATCTACTTGGCCCATCAAGCATTTATTCTGGTCCGACATTTCAAGACAACCCAACAATACCAATATTTGATAACTCAACCATACTTACCATTTTCTTCATCAATATTGGATTGAGACCCATATAAAGGGGCCAGAGGAACGCAGAATGAGTGCAATTCCTGGACTGGATTCAATTCTTTTGGGGCATGGTCCTTACAATGTTTTCTGAAACTTTTACGGATTATGTGCCCAAACACAGGATGACACAGTTTTTTTTTATTTTATTTTTCTAAGAACAATCCAAAAATATCAAACATATCCTATATATAATTGTTTTTTTTTTTGTTGGAGAAGGTGGCCACACAAAATGAATGAATTTGATTGCATAAAGAGAACATGATATATCTAAATAAGAAAATTGAATAAATTTGATTGCTTAAGTAATGCAAGACTAACTTAAAACAAAATGTCAAATGGTTTTTTAAAGACAAAATTGAATAAATCTGGCTGATACCGCTATTTTTTTTAAGGCCATGCTATTTTGACATGCTGCGCTATTTTTGGACAAATCATTCTAGAACATGGGTGAACCCCATGTCCCCCATGATCTTCACTACTTCAACTACTCCTTTAGAAAGACTATAAATACCCCTCTTGTAATATGATTTGTTTTATGTGTTTACTTGTGATTAAGTCTAGACTTTTAGCTAGCAATCCTCATTGTTAGACTAGGTTAGAAGTGCTAAGGAAAAAAGACCTAGCCATTAGAACCCAAGGGGCTCCTTTGGCAGGATAGCTTAGAAAATTTCATAGACTAAATTTGGTTCATCTATTGATATACTAGAATTAGTTAGAACAACATTAGCAAATAACTTACATTTGGTGGGGTCTTTGGGATATTTCAACTATGGGGTAACTTAGATTAGGTGGGGTCTTTGGTAGCCAAGAAGCCTATTGGAAATCCTTTCAATCTCACAACAAAACACCAAGTTAACTGTGCGAGTAGTAACAGTGCCGCATGCAGGACTCTTTGGAGACAATCTATACTTCACACAGCAGTGACAGTGCCACATGTGGCATAGATACATGTCGAACAAATTTCAGCATCATTAAGAATGATAAGAAGCCCGAGCTCTGGAGGCTCTCTATCTACTGTTTAATTTTACCAAGTTATAATTCCTTGTGGATTGGAAACCTAATTATACTACGCAATAGAATTATACGCTTGTAATATGATCTTAAGTTGAAATTAGAATTTAAAGATATATTTAATTATGTGAAAAGTAAGTATCTCAATCTGAGTCATCATAGTGTTTTTTGGAGTGACATACAATGCTTCAACTGTGTTTTATTTGTCAATACTTTCATACACGCTGCGCTCGGAAACGTTTGCAAAACCACGTACAATTAGCATTTTTAACCGTGTACTGTGGGCTGTTCTGTAGTAGTGTGAAACTGTGAATTTGTGACTTGGAAAAACCGCATCATTTAGAGCCTCATTGAGCCATTTGGGCCTTAAGCTTTGTTACACCTATATATAGGTTTGATACAATGTTATCGTAATTTTCATTAATATAATTAACAAGTTAAATTGGCGGGTGAAATGTTTGAACATTTAGGGTCTTAGCAATAATATATTTCTTATTTATCATCTATGTTGCATGGATACGGGTACGGGGTATCGTATCGGATATATATATATCACAAATTAATTCAGTGACTCCATATGTGACACTTGTATTTAATATATATGGCCCATTGTCAAAGAAATTCAACAGTTGTATTTAATTCAGCAATCCATTGCATCTAAATTAAGTGCCATAGAAAATCTTTGGGAAATTTTTGGAAATGCCACTCTAAAACTTGGAATTTGTCAAAATGCCACTCAGAAATCAATATTTGTCAAAATGCCATTAAAACTCAATCTCTATTTTAATTTTTCCATTAGTCTCAATTTAAAAATTTCAATCTTTCAAGATGACCAAACTGTCTCTGTCAGACTTTTTTTTTATTTTTTTTAGAGAACCAACCTATCGAAATAAACTCAAACTAAATCGACAATTTAAATTCCAATCTTTCAAAATGGCCAAACTGCCCCTGTCAAATTTTTTTTTATAGAACCAACTTATCGAAATAAACCCAAACTACATCGACAATTTAAAAATTCCAATCTTTCAAAATGGCCAAACTGCCCCTGTTAGATTTTTTCTTTTTTTTATAGAACCAACTTATCGAAAATTTTAAAATAATGTGCATGGAAAAAAATATTCAAAATATATAATAGATGTGGTTTGGATATAATGCACATTTTTAAAATAATCACGCCGAATGCATGAAAAACCACATCGACAGTGTGCATTATTTTAAAATTTTCGATAAGTTGGTTCTATAAAAAAAAAATCTAACAGGGGCAGTTTGGCCATTTTGAAAGATTGGAATTTTTCAATCGAGACTAATGGCAAAATTAAAATAGGCATTGAGTTTTAATGACATTTTGACAAATATTGGTTTTTGAGTGGTATTTTGACAAATTTCAAATTTTAGAGTGGCATTTCCAAAAATTTTCCAACATCTTTCATCAACTAGTCCGGATATATTGTTTAGTTTTAGTCCCACGAGTAAAAACTAAACCGGAAATGAGACTATATAAGTCCCACATAAAGCGCATACGTGCATATTGATGAGAGAGAGGAGAGAGTAGCTGTTGGAATTTGAAATTGAAATATATTTATAATTTATAATATATTGTCCCTCGTAACCCACGTGAAGGATTGGAGAACGTACCATACCCACAGTCCCACGGATCCGACTTTCGATTTTTTTTTTAATTTAGAAATTATAACTAAATTTCTAAACAAAGCAGCCAATTGGGGGAAATTTTTTCAAAAATAAATTCCACCGGATTCGGTATCCGGTGTGGAATTGAAAGACCCGGCCTCCACCGGATTGGGCAACCGGTGGAGCTAGAAAATGACACATTTTCCACTGCGCCACACTGCGCCACAGAAAATAAAAAAAGTGCTCCACCGGTTTGGGGAACCGGTGAAGACTTGTTTCCGAATTTTGTCCTACCCGATACCTCTGCCTCCCTTCCTTCCTTCTTCTCTCCCCCATTTTTCTTCCTTCTTCAAAACCGAACTCCACTATTTTTTTTTGTTCTTTCCAAATACTCCATCTTTTTTTCATTCAATTGTTTCAAAATTTTCAGATCGTCCAAGATAATTGGAAACTCCTTCGATCTACGATTTTAACAAGGTAAAAATCCATTTTTTTTACAGTTTTTGATTTTGGCCGAATTAAATTAAATAACTCATTTAATTGAGTTTGTTTAGTATATTTAGTATTTTTTTTGTGTAATTTAGTGTTGAATTAGCAATTGGCTTCAATTTAGTGTAATTGTAGTATTAATTTGTATAATTTAGTGTAATTTGTGTTATATAATATAATTAGTTTAATTTGTGTAATTTAGTATAAATTTGTGTAATTTGTGTAATTTGTGTTATGTAGTATAGTATAATTTAGTGTTATGTAGTTTAATTTGTGTAATTTGTAGTTTAATATAATGTAGTATAAATTTGTGTATTTTAGTGTTACGTAGTATAATTTGTGTAAAATTAGATAAATGTAATTTGTGTATGGTTAAAATCGAAATTTTAGTAATTTGTGTTAATTTGTGTAAAATTTGTATAAAATTAGATCATTTGTGTAAAATTTGTGTAATTTATGTAGTATAATTTTTGTAAAATTAGATAAATGTAATTTTAGTGTTATGCAGTATAAATGTAATTTTAGTGTTATTTTGTATAATATAGTATAAATTTGTGTATGGTTAAAATCGAATTTTTTAATAATATGTAGTTCAATGGTATGGTATGTAGTTAATTTAGGTCGGACTTACATATACTTAAATTTTCTAACAGGGTGAATGGATAATCCAAATTATTCGGAGCTGTTGAAATTACCACCACAGTATCATCGAGCATGGAAAGTTCGTGATACGGTAATTTTTGTTAAATTTATTAATTATTTGTTTGAAATAAACATTATATGAAGTATTTGAAGGAGTTAGAATGATTTAATTTTTTTTGGCAGCCTAATGTAAAACCACTCCAGTTAAATAGGCACCGTCCTACTATTACTTACAACAGTCGGATGGACAATGCTTTGAAGAATTTAGGACTATACCAAATTGCTCGGCTTAATGATTGCAAGCTTGATCCTTATTTGATTACTGCTCTGGTTGAGAGGTGGAGGCCGGAGACCAATACTTTTCGTCTACCAGTGGGTGAAGTAACAGTAACGTTGGAAGATGTTGCATGTTTATGGGGCTTATCGATTAAGGGTAATTAACTATTTAAAATTATTTATCAGTTATTTTAATTAATTATTTTAAGAAATAAATTGTTGATTGTATAATTCTTTTAATTGGCAGGCTACCCAATTACTGGCACAAGCGATACTGATTGGAACCCATACTTAGAGTATGATCTAGGAGCTGATCCTGCGGATTTTTACAATGACCTGGAGACGACAATGCCATGTAAACATAGGTGGTATGATCTTAACACAGATAAAGAGCGATTGGCCGTCTCTAGCTATTCGCTTAAACTGAAATGGTTGCGGACCAAATTTGCGGATCCACTAGTAGCTGGAGACGATGATGAGAGAGTTGCACAGTACACCCGAGGATTTTGTATGGATTTATTCAGGTCGATTATGTTTCCAGATTCGAGTGCAGACGGGGTCCCTGCGATGTACTTGCAATTCCTGAGTGATCTGGAGACTCGAGTAGAATACAATTGGGGAGGTGCTGTACTTGCACATCTTTATCGAGAGTTGTCACGTGCTTGTCTCGCGGGGGCGGAGACGATAGCGGGGCCGATATTGCTGTTACAGATGTGGTCATGGACTCGATTTAGTATTGGTCGACCTTTACCCCGAACAGAGCCACCTCCCTTCGGAGGCAACGATGTGGATACGAGGAATGCATTCGGTGTGAAGTGGACCACTCACCATGTGTGGACAACAAACCCTCACTTAGGTAAAAAAAATTAATTGTGGTTTATAATGCGAGCACAGTACGATTAAATTACAATACCTCTTTTTTTATAATTGTTTTTCCTTGTTTTTGGTATAGGAGGTACAGCCACATACAGAGATTCGTTCGATAGATTATCCGATGATACGGTTAACTGGCGACCTTACGAAGAATATTACAATCATGCACCTCGACATGTTCAACGACAAAAGAGGTATTGGATGTGCTGCTGTTACTTGATTCATTTTTGGATGGTGGAGTATCAGCATGCGAATAGGGTCATGCGTCAGTTTGGAAAGTACCAAGAGGTCCCGCCTCCTCCTCCTTTAGCATATGATCAAATTTCTTATCTACGGGAGGCATGGCGTCACGATGGCAATTCAACAGTGGATGGTTGTTGGGCGCTTACTCATAAGTCCTTCATTGAGATGGATCCAGTACTCATTAGAGAGCATAGACCGTACGAGATGTCGATGCATCATCGGTACATACATTGGTTCTACTTACATGGTATGAGTTCAGTGTATATCTCAGATAACAATCCACAGGATCTACACCGGTTGGCTCCAGTGCGGACAGGAGATGTCGCGGCACTAGCATATGTTCCCCACGGTCATAGGCATTCTCGTGTGGTTCGTACATTAATTTTTTAAAAATTGAACTACATAACTATATTTTTTTTCAATATTAATATGCAATATGTATTACTTTTTTGTGTTATGTAGATTGCTCGAGAGATACAGCTTACGATGCAGGCAATAAGCATGGTGAAAACTCCGGGACAAGTGGCATATGGCAAGGTGATGCTCGAGCATGCTCGTGACATTATGGATGATATTGATCAGAGCCACATATTCCGCGGCATACTCGATAGTGCTGGGATCCCTACAGACCTGGACAGCATTGATTTGAGTGATGATTTCACTGATCAGTATCCTCGTCGCCCTCCGACTGAGGAGCCTCCCTCAGAGTGGGAAAACTTCATGAGCGGCACAGAGTCGGGATCCATATCTCAGTTCATGATCGACGAGCTAACAGGAGGCATTAGAATGATGGGACCATCCACAGCAGACCCGGGACAGCTCACCGCAGAGCCGGGTCCATCCACATCAAATCCACCTCGGGACACTCGCATAAGGAGACAACCTGACTTGTACACTCCCGGAACGGACGCCCTCGGACCTCGAAGACGACAGCGTCGTTAGCATGTTTCGACTAAGTAAGTGCCAACTTATAATTTTTTTATAGGAAAAAAAAAGGTGCATTTCTGATGAATTCGTACAAACTTTTTTTATAATTGTTTTAGTGTTCAGTGCTTTGAAGAATTTATGTGCATGGAGATGAGGATTTATGTTCAATGCTTTGAAGAATTTATGTGCATGTTATATTAAGATGGACTTGTTATAGTATTATTTGCATGTTATATTAAAATGGATTTGTTATATTAAGATGGACTTGTTATATTTAGTGTTCAATGCTTTGAAGAACTTGTTATTTACGAGGAACTTGTTATTTGCATGTTATATTAAGATGAACTTGATAGCAATTAGGAACCTTTAAATTTACATAAAGTCATCATGAACAATAATACATAATTCATAAATAGTTAAAATGTCATTCGAAATCTTAAGAATACAATAAAAGTGTTATCATAACAATACAATAAGATACATTAAGAGTCATCAAGAGCGTGGAGTTGATGAAGTCGATGCACCTAACACAAAATGAGAACAATTAGTTCAATTAAAATAGTAATCATACACATTGTTTGTCCATTGAATTTTTAAATTTTTATACCTGAATGTCTAGCTGTAGAAGTCTTTTGATTTTGTGGCCGAATCCTGGTAGGGGCCTCCATTTTGTCCATTGCCATCATTATTCGTTTGTGTTTTCTTCTACCCTTATTTATTTTGGTTGGATCTGGCCTTATAATGGGCCCATGATACATTGGCCAATCCCGTGCATTTCCAAATCCCTTGAATTCTCCAGACCAAGTGTTTATATAATTTTGTAAGCTAAAATATGGACTTACATAATCGTTATGGTTTAAATTCCTGAAGAAGCAAACTGCAAGAACATGGTTACATGGGATGCCTATTAATTGAGGTCTCTGACACAGGCATATAGGCATTCCTTCTGGAGGAAAGGTAACACTATACTTGACCTCGCCTCGAACACCCTGCAATTAAAAAAAATCAGATTTCTTGAATTGAATGAATTAAAGAATAATACATATATATGACACTAAGGAATGTGACTTACCGTTTCAAGAAGTCCATCTCTATCGACAACCTCATAGTTGTTGTGGCCGGCATACATCGGTCTGACTTCATGCATTCTTGCCTTTTCCCTACGACGGTGTAAAATCAATGTAATTCTCAACGAAAAATCCAATTCTGTAGCCTCCCACCCAAACGCGGCTTCCCGTCTCTGTACAAACCAGTCGACGCACTTGTAAAATGTTTTCTCAAGAAGTGCACACACAGGTAATTGTCTAGCCACCTTGAAGACACTGTTTAGTACCTCAGAGCCATTAGAGTTCATTATACCCCATCGATTAAGGACTCCATCATGCACTTGTGTCCACTTATGCAGAGCCAAAGGCTCTGCATCATTCTTGTGGTCCCGTTTGCCAATTTTCATGATGTAGTCGTGTGCTTTTGTATCTCTTTGCTTAATTATATCCATCCCCTCTTCAAATCTCCAAATTGTTTTTTCTTAACAAATTTCTTGAAGACCGTGCGGAACCACTTCTGAGGGAATTTTTTCCAAACATTTGCAGCAATATGCTGTGAACACAATCGGTGGACAGCTTCATTCTTTTCCTCGCACCATCCCAGATTGGGGGCCTCAAACACCCCTCGTATAACAAGGTGCTGGTCCGAGAGAACACAAATTTTTCCTGGACCGACAACATTAATACGCAACCAATTCATAAACCAACCCCAATTGGGGAGTGACTCCTCTTCACAAATTGCAAATGCAAGTGGCAATAGTTGTTGCTCTGCATCATAAGCACAAGCCATAAAAAGTTTACCTTTGTATCTTCCGGATAGAAACCCAGCATCAACACTGATAACGGGTCGGAGATGAGGCCATGCTTGAATACACGGCCCAAATGCCCATGCAACTCGGTTGAAAATATTAATATTATACTTGTTCGATGGTTCATGTTCAAGTAGATACTGTGTACCTGGGTTAGATGCTTTGATGGCACCCAAAAGCAATGGCAGCAGCTCGTAAGACTTCTCCCAGCTCCCAAACATGTCAGCCATTGCAAGTTCTCTACCTCTCCACAACTTGTTATACGAGGGTGTTACTGTCCCAAATTTCACCTTAACTAAATGCCTGACCGTTTTAATGCTTAACTCCAGATCTTCTTGATAACCAGGTTTAATAATATCAGCAATTCTTCTGGCAGTCATTTGTGCATTATCTAACTTTTTAGCATTTCCAAAACATGTGTAGACATATGGGTTGGTGGAAATTGTCCATGCACCTGTTGGTACTACCGTTGCATATAATTTTCATTTGCATTTAGGATATCTACATGCAACTCGATACTTGGTTTTGCTGCTGTTTAGGGTATCTAGCTGTATACTTTTGGGTATGTGAAAATCTCCAAGTTCTGTTATTAGTTTGGCTTTGGATTCGAACATTTGACCTTCAGCAAATTTTTCATCTAATCTGGGAGCTTCCTTAAGAAATTCACGATCTGCGTATGGCATCGGCACATCATCGTGAAATGAGGAACATGGATGCCTAAGACCTCGATTGATGAATGGAATCGACTTGTGCCACTCTTTCAATATTTCTTGGGCATTCTTTTCAGCCTCATATTCATCCATATCTGAGTCTTGCCCTTCAGCCGAATCATCATTATCAAAAGAACTTGTATCAGAACATGCATTTGAGTCTGATTGCTCATTAGGGTCATCACCTGCATTTGGGTCTGATTGCTCATTAGGGTCATCACCGGTCTGAACTACAGGTGTGTCTGTGGTTTCGGGTACACTACCCGAGTAAGGATCAAAGTCGGTCTGAACCGACGGTGTGTTGCTCCCTCCAGGCAAACTATCTGGGCACGGATCATAACTGGTTTGGTTTGTACGATGCTGCGCCTCAACTACCAATTCTATAACCTTAAATCCGGCTACTTGAGGTGCAGTTTGTTTAATGGCATCCCAAGTTTCTCCATTTTCTATCCGAAATAGAGAGAAATGGTACGATCCAGGTGGTCCCGTGTTCAAACGTGCCCTGATTATCAATTTGACTCGACTCGGAAGCAATTCAAGTCCAACATATATTTGCCGTCTTACAACAGCAAAACCAGTAGAATCAGAAACGGTAAACGTAAATGCAGCCCCTATGTCATAACCAACACCGGTTGGAGTGTTTTGGAGGTTACCACCATAATACACATTGATCAATAACAGAGACATTTTGCTGAACAAAAACAAACACAAAATTAACTCTAATTATTTTTAAATTTTACAACACTAAATATAAACCTATGAGCAGAAAAAAACTTACATTAATGATCAGAAGAAGCTGCCGAGTACAATGGCGGTGGCGATCTATTCATACGGTACCTCTTCAAATTGGATTTAAAATAAAGAAAAATATGAAACAAAGAGAGAAAAACGAGACAGAGAGGAAGAGGGGAAGAAGAAGAAGCTGCTGGAATGAGGGAGGAAGGAGTTACGCGAGTTTTGTGAAGAATAATTACTCCACCGGATTGCAAAATCGGTGTGGGTAAATTTTGATGTCTCCACCGGATTGGGTAACCGATGTAGGGGTATTTTTGGGCCTCCACCGGATTGGGAAACCGGTGTAGGGGTATTTTTGGGCCTCCACCGGATTGGGAAACCGGTGTAGGAAGGTTCCGGTGTGGCTTTCTGTGTAGCGAGTTGTGGCAGAGCAAAAAATGGCTCCACCGGTTGCCCAATCCGGTGGAGGCCGGGTGTTTCAAACCACACCGGTTGCCAAATCCGGTGGAGTTGATTTTTCAAAAAAAATTTCCCAATTGGCTGCTTTGTTTAGGAATTTAGTTATAATTTCTAAATTAAAAAAAAATCCCGACTTTCCTGCTTTTCTGGAAAAAAGCATGATCTTGATCTTGCTTGCATGTCATCTGAACCGTTCATATTTTTTTGGTCTGACCGTCTCTTCATCTCTCCAATTTTTTTTTTCATGCGCTAAAAGAAGAAACAAATGCTAAAAAGAAAAACGAAGAACCCACAGTGACTGTCCTCAACCCCACTGGCCATGCTCTCCTTGACCCCACCGGCCGCGCTCTCCTGACCCCACCGGCCGCGCTATGCTCTCTCCCTCCTCGATCCCATGGCTAGCGCTTTTTTCGTAACTCTCCCTCCACCTCAATTCAATCATCGTCAGCTCAAAGAGAGGGGAAATAGATTCGAATTGAAGAACTCGCTCGTTTTGCCGTAAACGAGCACAATATAAAGGAGGTCAGTCGATTTTCCATTACGTTGTTAGGAATTGAAAACTATGTATTTTTATCAATTGAAAACTAAGAATCAACTTACCATCTGATTGTACTTTGCATTAATTGTGTAATTAGACAGAATTACACTATTTAAGAAAGAACTACAAAGTTAATAAATAATATAAAACAACGTTACAGTAGTACTGAAAATTTGTGAATAATTTTGAGAGGCAACTACATTCTGACCTTTTTGCCGACTGCTTACTACTAGCTTTAGTAGCCAATAGAGTTACTGATAACTCATGTTGCTGAATTCTGATTTCTGAGATTTGCACTTCTCTTTTTTCAGGTACAAGCTAGATGTTTATAAACCCAAGCATAAGCGACGTGCTATGCACTGCTATGGCCGAGGGCTGAGGGCTGAGGCACTCGCCATGGGCAAATTTGTAATCTATGCAGATTCTTTCGCACATTTCCTAATCGCCTCATCTACTGAACGTCTGAAGAGTTTGTTACCTGCATCAAATCATCCATGTCTAATGAAGCCTCATCCACTAAGCAAATGTGCTGGAAGAAAAGGAATATAGCTATGTATTGTGTGCGAAATGTAAATTAGACAAATTAGAACATTCCTATGAAAAAAAAGTTATGATTTTTATCTAACATTTCTGGAGTTGTCATTTTGTACTTCTATTTATAATAGAAGTATTTGTTGTTATTGATCTTCATTTTATTATTATATTTTAACCTATGTACTTAATGCAAAATTTAAATTAAACATATTAGCAAGGGTATTATGGGGGTCAATATTTATTAGAACTGAAGGTGTATGATGTTTGGATTGGAGGAATATGTATCCATTTATTTTGATGGAATAGTGAATGTATTGACAATTTGTTCAAGTTGTTTAATTTGTTAATTAATATCCATTAAATTTTAGTTTCACATTTTATTAATTTTTTATTAGTTTTCATCATCCTTTACATGGACAGTACAAATGAAAAACTCATAAAATTTAAAATTATGAAAAATAAAAAAACCAAAGATTACTTTATATGATAAGATTATGTGAATAAATTATAAAAGTGCATGACATATTGGAATAACAAAACTCAAAAAAAAGAAGATGGCAGCTTCAATGCGATAATGTACTGTAAGTGCATGAATATCGAATGGACTGATATTTGACACTATTATATACATATTTTTTCTTAATTGGCATGAAATCGAACAGACTAATATTTGAAGATTGATTCACAAAAGCTTAAACCTTGGTTCAGCTGTCAGAACAAAATGCACAAAAACTGCAGTTAAGTCCCTACAGTTTTCATGATTTTTACACTATTATTTCATTTAACTTAGGCACATGACTTAGCTGGTATAAACCAGTTTGCCTTTTCTGACAAGCTAATTTCATAATTTTTCTGAGATCAATTGGCTAGGCCAAATTTGGATTTATTCACATGGAAATGACAAGAAATAGTCATACTATATGCAAATTTAATTTCAAATTTTATGGAGATCGATTGCTATGATCTTCACTTGATTTTATGACCGACAGATTCTAGGTTGACAACAGTCTTTTGTACTAGTCCCATTTTCAGAGTATGAACTTCCAACACTCACTAAAAATCATAGGAAATTCCAAAAATAGAAATTCTTGTTCATGTGTGTTCACGTGAGTGTCCTCTACATGCCCATGCAACAGTTTTGGAAAATTTGACTCAGAGCCTATGTTCTTCATTTATTTTCAATTAAAGGCTATTTTGGGGCTGGTTTTGATAATCACTGTACCAACATGCTTCTTGTCTATTTATTGTCTTCAATTGAAACATGCTTCACATATCACCATCATCAAGGACCTCCATTTTACCAAGAAAAAAACTTATGATTGATTAAAGGCAACAAGGCAGGAGAGAACTTTAAATTAATGGAGTAAGAAAAGAAGAAATCTGAATAGTAGAGAGAGAGAGAGAGAGAAGAAAGAGAAGATAATCTTCTCTCATGCCTAATTAATTTGAAAAGTAGAGACAGAGAGAAGGAAGAAAAAATTGGAGGGAAAATCTCACCAAATATGGAGCGAAAAGGAGCAAAGGTGCGATCTCACTAGAAAAAGCAAGGTGTGATCGCGAGCGTGAATCCCACAGGAAAGACAAGATGCGTTCACATCTGAGAAGAGAAGATATTCATCAAAAAAATGGGGAGATGAAGAGACGGGCAGACCGTTCAAATATGATTATAGTAGAAGAATTCATCTTATCCATTGATAAAATTTGAACGGTTTAGATAGCATGCAAGCAGGGTCTTCCTTTTTTCCTAGAAAAGCAGCAGAGTCGAATTCCAGTCCCACACCCACGTGATTCCCTTTGAACAAGGGAACAAATCCAGACAGTGGAAAAAGTGAACGTATCGCTCTGTTGTGTCGTGCGTCCAGATAGAGCCGTATCGCTGCTGTTCAACAAGTATCGGATGGTAAAGGATACGCCAGCTGGCATATTAGATACATATCGGACGCGTATCGGGGGCGTATTGATATCCGATACGTGTCCGACACGGGTACGGATAGGGCTGATTAATGAGCGAGCATGAGGGAGTTGGGGTATACTCATGCTCGCTCATTAAGTTAGCGAGTTGTTAATGAGCGAGTTATGAGCAACTGAGCGACTCATGAATTAAATATTACATAATTTAATAAAAAATTGTACATAAACAAATTTAAAAAAATCAAAATAATAATAAAAAAACAAGTATTAAACAGTAGAATTATACATCACTAAACAAGTATTTTTTAGCGTCAATTATTTAAGGCTGGAGTATAGTAGTGGACTAGATCACTGGACTTTGGAGCTTCATTTTTTTCAATTGTAATATCAACTTTAGTCAATTTGAGTTAGTACCGTTAGTTGATTTTTTTTATTTATTCAATTTAATTTTAATTTAATACATTGGGATTAAATGTGGCAGAGTTAGATGTGGCAAATTCTTAATGAGCGAGTTATATGCGAGTTGGGGTATGCTCATGCTCACTTATTAAGTTAGCGAGTTGTTAATGAGCGAGTCGTTAATGAGCGAGTTATTAACGAGTTGTTAGTGAGCGAGTTATGAGCGAGTCACGAGTTATGAGCGATTTACTCACCCCTAGGTACGGAGCCTTCTATGGAGTATTCGAGTAACATAGTTTATCGTACATATAAGATTTATGTAATGAAAATAATCAATACTATATAATATAAAGCATTTTTAATAAAATGATGAAAATAATAATAATATATTAGAGATTGTATTGCATTTCTTTATTAGGGGATCATTTATTTTTCTAATAAATTATTCTCTAGTCAAAATTTGAAATTCTTGATGTATAATAGGAAATAATTTTATCTGAAAAAATTAACTGTTGGATGACATATTCTCAAATTATAAAATTATAAAATATATTTAGTAGACGATATTTTGTCTCTATTTTTCTGTTAATGAGCTATCGTTTTTAATATTATTTTTTATATAGAACAACATGAAGTAAAAAATTCAGGACAAATATGATGTATTAATTCTCAAGAATTGGATAACATAAAATAACTTTTTTGTTGTTGCCGGTTCACTGTTTCTTTAGAAAAGCCGGTTGGAATTTTTGTGTTTTCCCAGGTTATATGTATATTTGGTGACTCATTTCTTTGGTCTACATGTCCTGTCCTGCTTTGGTACTAGTGGTTTTATAGGATCCGAATCTGCTGCGATTCTTAATCCATGAACAGTGACCTATAATTCCTGCTTTTTCAAATTCAACTGTTGAATTGTTTCGAGATTCGTGCAAGGAAAAAATCAGCTGCTTTGAGATACGTGCACGAAATTATTAGACGGTTAGATTTGAAAAGGTAGAGATTTTAGGGTTACTGTTCACTCTTTTAGGATCGCAGCAGATGTGAATCTGGTTTTATATGGATGCACACATACAAGTTTGACTATTGGATGCTAATCATCGTTCCTCAAATTTTAATATAGGGTGCTTTGGGATCTTCTTCGGATGAGTATGTAAGAATATTGTAAGAAAATGAGCTAACAGGAATGGTGTGGAAAGAGTGCTAATTTCTGATATTAATTTGAAATAATAGAAGTGTTGTTCTGTAGTTTGATACGGAATAGCACTAACTCACACAGTGCTAATCTTACTATTAGATGGTTTGACTAGTATAATAATGCTAATTCCAGCTATTCTAAATAGAACAAAAATTGTTTGGATCGCACTATATTTTAAAATTGTATTACTATTTCTAGATTAGAACTATTCAAACATTCCCATCTGTTTAATTGCGTACGGATTCCAATTTTAAAAGATTAACGTGCTTAAGCAGTTCCTATCAGGTTGGAATAGTAACTAGCTGACATATTTATCAAAGCGCCAAGTAATTCAAACTTTCAAGAAATTGTAAGTTAGTCTTGATAGATATATATGTGCTTCAGACCTGTAAGGGTTAATCGTCATCGGCTTAGATTAGGAGAAATAAAGAGTTCCATTTTTTAGTAGAAAAGGCATCTGCAACTTTTTTTGTTTATAGAATGTCACTATATAGGCTACCGTTAGAAGTAGAAGTAGGCAACCGTTTATTTTCCAACAGCCCTTTTATTTCTGTAACTATAAAAAGCTCACTGTAAAAGCTTTAATATTAAGATTGATAATACAATTTACAATCATCATTCCACTATTTCTCATAGGATTCAAATTAACTAAGGTTATAATTAAACATGAGAAGATTCAAGCCAAGCAAAAAAGTTTTACCTTGGAAGAGAATAGTTCACCTCTTGTATTCAAGAATCTTCAAGTTGCACCCTTCCGATCACAGTGTAAATAGATTATTTCTCTTTTTTGTTGATTTTCTATTTTTTTTTATGCTTTGCTCTAAGGTGCGGCAAATGAGACTTTGAATGAGTGGAAAGTGCAAAAGCAAAACAATATTAGAACTAACAAGGATCGGATAAGTTCTTGGCTTGCACTGATTATTTGGCGGCAAATAAGACTAAATAGATTCTTTCCCAACCATCACGCAACAAATAAAGAAATACAATTGCACTAGATTATGACGGCGGGGTAAGCTGGTAATTATTCCAGCATGCAATTTCCATTCGTTTTTATTTAAGTCCCCATTATCACCAAAAATATATATATATATATTTCGGCATACCAAGTATACTTTGTTAGATATAGCTAATATATTTTGTTTTTATTGTATAGTATACCAAGTATATTAAATAAACTCCAATTTTGATTTTTTTAGAGAAAATAACTCCAAAATATTCAGTTACTTTCGACCATGTGCCCTTTAAATAAAGCGGGATGTAATACCAGCGCTCCTTTATATAAAGCGGGTCCCATCCATGTGTTGTAAGATAAAAACGGATTCATTAATGTAAAAGAGGAATTCAGGCAACATACAAAACAGGAATTCATTAATGTAAAAGATTAAAAGGGAAATTATATTTATTAAAGTACCAAATTTAGAATTCAGAGGAAGGGAGGGAGCTAGAGAGAGAACTTCACTAGTGGAAAAATCACAATCTGTGTCGCCCTATTTGTGTCGGTTAAGTGTGTAAAACGATACAGATAATTTTTTGTATCGGTTTTTTAAAAAAACACGTTACAAATAACTTTTTGGTGTCGGCTCTCCAAATACCCGACACAGATTCTTCAGATTTTGTGTCGGTTGTTAGCTAAATAGCCGACACTGATTTTTTGTGTCGGTTTTTTACTAATAACCGACACAGATTGACAAGTTTTTGTGTCGGTTGTTTAGTAGTTGGCCGATACAATTTTATCTGTGTCGGTGTTTAGTAAAGAACCGACACAGAATGTCAGGGAATTTGTATCGTGCATTTCTTAACCGATACAGATATATTTTCAGTGTCGTTTTTTTGTAATTAACCGATACAGATAATTCATCTCTTTTATTATAGTCCCAAACGCGCGGATCAAAACTAGGTTTTTGAGTTGTCACGAAAATCAGCTTTCTTTCTCTCTATGGTCTCTGATTTCTGATCTGAGCTGCATATATATTTAAATTTTGTTTTTGATTATCAAGAGGATGAGGTGGCATTCGTAGTTACTCAAAGAGGGAAGACTTTTCATCACTTGAGCATATATACCCGAAATTTGTTAGGTATATATATTTATTGTCCGAATTTAATGCTTTTGATCTCTAGCACAACATTATTATTTCTCTTTCTCTTTTTATGGTGCTATTTGAAACAAATACTACTGGAAAATTTTACAAAGATGTAACCCTAAATGGAAATTTTGCATGTAAACCCTTAAATAATGGAAAATTTTATGTATGGTATTGTAAAGATTTTTCTTGAATTTATGATCATATATAATCCTAAAAAAATGATTATCTTACCAAACTTCATGGGTGTAACCCTAAAAAAAATTAAATTAAAAAATTATGCATGTAAATTAATAATTAGGGTTGTATTAGCTAAATGTATGGATTTTTGTAAAAAATTGAATGATTAGGATTTATTGTTCTTTATATAGGGTAGTGGATTTGTGCAACGATCTCTTTTATCATCTCGCTCGATCCGACATCTATCTACATTGTAAGTACATCCTAAAACTCATATTTAATTAGTAGTTTGTGTATGGATGTGTATTTTGTTATATAAGAGTAGTTTGTAGTTAATTAGATGTATCTATACTAGTTAGGTAGAGTATTGTCTTACGAGCCATAACCGAATTAATTAGTGCCATTAGGTCATGAAACCCGTTCAAAATTAATCCATTAGGAATTAATTTTGAATAGTCCCCGTTTTGGGACTGCTCTTTGAATACTCTGTCTCAATTAGGATGTGGCCACATATTAGTCGTGCTTTAGTATTTAGGAAAATTTCGGCAGCACTTCTCCATATTAGTTCTCCATGAATATTCAGAGAACTAAGGGGAAGTGCTGCCGAAATTTTTCTAAATACTAAAGCACGACTAATATGTCGTCACTACTGAGACAGAGTATTCAAAGAGTGGGATAAGATGGTAACCGGCCCATATAAGCCCTACTGTGAACACTTAAGGCCAATAACAGTGTGGTTGATTAATTGTGTTTTCTTATGATTAATTACAGATGGACCGCAATTGGATGTACGAAGCATCACGTCTGTCGAATGAATATATGGCAGGTGTTGACAAGTTTATGAAAGTTGCTGAGGAATATATGGAAGGTGATGGGAATGGACTGATGCCGTGTCCTTGCCGTGATTGTAACAATATGAAGAAATATTCGAACCCCATCCAAGTGAAGAACCATTTGGTCCGTTGTGGATTCAAGCACTAGTACAAATGTTGGATATGGCACGGCGAGAGTACTTTGGAATCTGACAAAGCCACTGGTTCTGAGCATCAGGAATACAATACCGATATAAATGACGCCAGTGATGATGTGCCGGTTGATGAAAATGAAGACATGGATAATTTTGATCAAATGCTACGTGATTTAGAAGAGGATTTTGGTAATGATAAGCAGTATTGTGTATTTGAGCATTTGAAAGAAGATTGTAATAAGGAATTGTATCCCGGTTGTAGTAAATTTTCAAAATTGAAAGGTGTATTAAAGTTATATAACCTCAAAGCATCTAACGGTTAGACTGATAAGAGTTTTACTGCGCTATTGCAAAGTTTAAAAGAAATTCTTCCGGAAGGAAACGAGATACCCTCAAATACTTACGAGGCGAAGAAAATGTTGTGTCCAGTGGATTTGGAAGTTCAGAGAATACATGCGTGTCGAAATGATTGTATATTATATCATAATGAGTTCGAAAATCATCACGAGTATCCGAAATGTGGTGCATCACATTACAGTAGGAAGCATTCAACCGTTGATAAAAGTGATACAGATAGACCGGGTAAAGGACCTCCAGCTAAAGTAATGTGGTACCTCCCCGTGATACCGAGGTTGAAGCGCCTTTTCTCCAATGCTAGAGATGCGAAATTATTGCGCTGGCATGCCGATAGCAGGAAAAAAGATGAAAAATTACGGCACCCAGCTGATTCTCCTCAGTGGAGAACTATTGACAGAAAGTTTTCCGACTTTGGCGGTGACCCAAGAAACCTGAAGTTCGGGCTCAGTACCGATAAAATGAATCCGCATAGTAGCATGAGCAGTAAACATAGCAGTTGGCCGGTTCTATTGTGCATTTATAATCTTCCGCCTTGGTTATGTATGAAACGCAAGTACATCATGATGACCTTGCTGATATCAGGGCCCAAACAGCCCGGAAACGACATAGATGTATACCTAGCACCATTGATCGAGGATCTAAAAAAATTATGGGCTCCCGGAGTGGAGATATTTGATGCATATAGCAAGGAGAATTTCACACTACGGGTCATGATTTTCTGCACTATCAATGATTTCTCGGCTTATGGTAATTTGTCCGGTTATAGTGTTAAAGGAGAAAAGGCCTGCCCTGTTTGCCTGGACGATACAGTCGATGTGTATTTGCCTAACTCCTCTAAGAATGTTTATATGGGTCATCGTAGATTTCTTCCTGCCAATCACTCACACAGAAAGAGAAAGATAGAATTCAATGGAAAAACCGAAAATGGTAGGGCGAAATACCCGTTGACCGGTCGAGAAGTTTATTCGCGAGTGAGGGATATCAAGGTAGAATTTGGTAAATTTAAGAAAAAGGCCGCAAGAAAGAAAGGGGATCCAAAAATTATGTGGAAGAAGAGGTCAATATTTTGGGATTTACCGTACTGGGAGCATTTACAGGTTCGACACTGTCTCGATGTGATGCATGTTGTTAAAAATGTGTGTGATAGCATGGTTGGCACATTGTTGAATATTCCGGGTAAGACCAAGGATGGTATCAATGCTCGAAAAGACATGCAACAGTTCAACATACGGCAGGATCTACAACCCACAGAGAATAAGACCGACAAGGGTAAAATATGGTGGTATATATCTCCCGCAATGCATACGTTGTCCAAAGATGAAAAAAGAAGCCTATGTGAATGCCTTCACTGTGTGAAAGTTCCATCTGGATATTTTTCGAACATTAAAAGCTTGGTTTCACTAGAACATTTGAAATTGACCGGTATGAAGTCTCACGACTGTCATGTTTTAATGACGCAGCTTCTTCCTGTTGCAATTCAGGGCATACTGCCACCGTGTGTGAGGCAAACCATCACGAAACTATGTTTTTTCTTTAATGCCATTTGTTGCAAGGTAAATGATCCTGATACGTTGGACGATTTGCAGAAGGAGGTTGTTGTCACCCTCTGTAATCTTGAGATGTACTTTCCGCCGTCTTTTTTTGATATCATGGTTCATCTGATTGTCCATCTGGTTAGAGAAATTAAGCTGTGTGGACCAGTTTTCTTACGATACATGTATCCGTTCGAGAGGTACATGGGAATTTTAAAGGGATACGTTAGGAACCGTTATCGTCCCGAGGGCAGCATTGTAAGAGCCTATGCCGCCGAAGAGGTGATTGAGTGCTGTACTAATTATTTGGAGGATTTGGAACCTATCGGCATTCCTAAATCTCGGCACGAGGGACGACTTTACGGTGTAGGCACAATCGGTTCAAAATTATTCGTGCCTGAAAAAGATATTATGAAACTAGCACATTTCCATGTTCTGCAACACCTCACAGACGTTTATCCATATTTTGAAGAGCATATGAACACCTTGCGGCAACAGAATCCGAAGAGATCCGATAAGTGGCTGATGGGCAAACACAAAGAAACTTTCGAAGACTGGCTTTGTAGTCGAGTCTTGAAGGCTCCGAAAGGAGAAAACATTACGGAAACCATCAGAATGTTGGCTGTTGGCCCATCCCATGTAGTGAGGACCTTCGAAGGATACGATATCAACGGGTATACATTTTACACGAGAAGTCAAGATTCAAAAAGTGCCGTGCAGAACAGTGGAGTGACATTAGTAGCCGTTTCGAATGATTTTTCAGGAGCTAAAACTACCGGACCATCGCATGCATCTTCGTCATATTACGGGTTTATTGAAGAAATTTGGGAAATAGATTATAGAAAATTTAATATCCCGTTATTTCGTTGTCAATGGGTCGATAACCGTCGGGGGGTTAAAGTTGACAATGATGGCTTCATCACGGTAGATTTCAGTAAGGCTGGGTATAAGAACGATCCATTCATACTTGCAAGACAAGCCACACAAGTGTTCTACATAATTGACCCTGCAGATCGTTCGAGACATGTAGTCCTATCCGGAAAAAGACGTATTATTGGTGTCGACAACGTGGATGACGAAGAAGCGTACGATCAATTCGACGAGATACCTCCCTTTTCCACAAGCATGGCATCTTTACCAACCGCGGAGGATAGCGAAACAAGTCACAGGCGCCGCAATCATAACGAAGGAGAATGGGTCCAAGAATAAGATTGATGAATGCAAGTAAGCCTTTTAATTAAGAATTAAGAAGAGTTTATTTTTATTAAAAGCTAGATATATATGAATTAAGAAGAGTTTATTTTTTTCTTTTATGATGTGTTGTATTACTTGAAGAGTTTATATTCTTTATACCGAATTTGAACTTAATTTTACTAAATTTTAACCCTTTTTCTTCTTCAAAAGTAAATTTTTTGTAGTGTACTATAAATTTATTACTAAATAAATTTTACTGAGTTACATTTTGTTTAAATAAAATTTAATTACTAAAGATAAAATTTGTAACATATACAATACAAATTAATTTTTTTTGAATGAATTAAGATAAAGATAAAATATAAAAAAAATAAACAGATTGTCAGTAATACATGCAATACAAATTAAATAATAAAGAAATTAAGTGAATTAAACAAATTATAAGTAATAATGGACGAATTTCACATCTCAGAATAATTTGTATCGGTTATTAATTAATAACCGATACAGATTAGTAATTTAATTTAAAATTAAAGTGTTTGTGTCGGTTTTTTTCCAACCGATACAGAGTTGAATTTGTGTCGGTTATAACAGTTAACCGATACAGATTTGATTTTTTTGTGTCGGTTGTCACTGTAAACCGACACAGATTGTGTATTTTGTGTCGGTTATCACTGTAAACCGACACAGATGAGGTATTTTGTGTCGGTTATCACTGTAAACCGACACAAAGTTTTCATATTTCAAAACTCTCCTCCATTCTTTTACTTAGAAAATTTTTAAAAACTTCAAACCCTCACTTACTCGGTCTCTCATTTCCGCCTCTCCCTCGCCTTCCATTTCCGCGGCCTCTCTCTCACTCGGCCTCACCACTTCCTCCGATCTTGGTCTCTCATTTCCGCCTCTCCCTCGCCTGCCATTTCCGCGGCCTCTCTCTCGCTCGGCCTCACCACTTCCTCCGATCTTGGTCTCTCATTACCGCTGCCTCCCTCTCACTCGGGTTCCGCATGCCTAGGATTCCGCGCGCCTCACCACTTTCTCCGATCTCGCCCGCCTAGGGTTCCGCGCGCGGCCTGGATCACCACCTCCTCCTCGCGGCAGAAGCACCACTGTCTCACCACCTCCTCCTTCATATTGCAAAATTTTGGTAATCCTCTTTGCAAAATTTTGTGTTATTTTGTTATTTTGCAATAGGCCGAACCCATATGCAAAAGTTTGTGTAATTTTGCAAAAATTTGGACGATTTTGTGTGCTGCTGTGATTTTGTTTGTGTGATTTTGGTTAACACCATTAACTTGACAGGGACCAAAGTGTGAATTAAATTAATTTGAGGATGGTTGTGTGATTTTTTAGACCCTTATGCAATATAGAGAATTAATGTCATTGAGATGTGAATTGTGTGAGATTTTAGAACCTTATGCAATATAATATAGGAAGTAATGAAGAAAATTTAGTTGAAATCTAGAAACTTTAGTTGGAATTTAGCTTTCATATTAGTTGGGTGTTATAAATTAATTAATTTTGATGTTATAAATTAATTAGGGTAGTGCTTGTTGAATTTTTTTTTAACATTGGTGTTATTTATTAACATTGGTGTTATAAATTGTGTGCTTGTTGGGATATGTGAGATATATGGTAAGAAGGGTTATTGTTAGTAAGAAGGGTTTGTAGAAATATGTGAGATATATGTGAGATATTATGTGAGACAAATTATTTGGTGACATTATTTTGCTAATTATTTAGGTTTGTAGAAATATTAGTTTGTGAGAATTGAGAATATTATTTTGCTAATTCTTGGTTAAAATTAAGTTTCATGAAAATTGAGAATATGAATTGTGAATTGTGAATTGTGAATTGTGAATCGTTTATCTCTTAATTTGGATCTTTATTTTGGTAATTATGCAGTTCCTACCATGTCTACTGGTAGTGCTAGTGGTGATAGTGACATGGATTTGGGTGGTGATAGTCAGCAGGGCTCGGCTCAGAGGCGAGGGAGAGGGCCCACGCAAATTACTCGGGTGATTAATACCCAGGGAAAGCAGTTGAAGTTCGATCGTTTCCACAGGCCTGTCGTTACCGACACCACAACAACTTTTCCTACTCATATGGGTGTGGTGGTGAAAAGGACCGTCCCTATCAATATATCTGCCTGGTCTGAGGTAGATGACGGGATAAAGGACAAGATATGGGAGACTCTCGCGGTAAACTCTATTTTGTATCTCGAGTTCACCATCTTTCAATTGATATCCCCTCTAACTCAAAACTTTCTTTATATTTGTTTTACAGATAGACTGGAATATACCTAATGACAAGGATTTGAAAAAGAAGCTGCTCCAACAAATGGCCAGGCTACACCGACGGTTCAGAACCTACTTGACTTCATTCGTCAACAGTAATAAGAGGCCCAACCTCGAGAAGTACGATATCAGTGAACAAGATTGGGAGGCCTTTGTCAAGTCACGCCAGTCGGAAGCTTTCAGAGTATGTTTTTTTCTACAGCATTCGTACTTTATCCCGAATTAAATATATCTGCAGAACCTGATTGTCGAATGGTTTACTTGTTCAAACTGCAGGAACTAAGTGCAAAGGGGCGGGCGAATCAGGCCAAGAATATTTATCCGCACCTGTTAGGATCCCGAGGATACGTAGGCCAGAAGTTCCAAAACAAGTTTAAAGGTGCGCTGCAGGCGATTGCCGACGAGCAGTGTTCGAGTGGTGATCTGTCCTCCCAAGGCTCAACAACTGCACTGACTGAAGAGCAGTTTGAGAATATGTCTGTTGAGCACAGGCATCTCGCATGGAAGCTGGCAAGACAGAAGGTCCTTGAGGGCAGCTCTACACCTGTCTATCCTAACCCGGAGATAGAAGCCGTCGTCAAGAGAATTGTGAGGGTTTGGTTTTTTTTTACCTCCTCGAACTCAATCATGAATTTATTATGTTCAAACCCATCAATTTTGTCGTTTCAGGAAGAACAAGAGGAGGCATTCAAGAAAGGCCATCTTTCTATCGATCGATACGACGATATTTTGGGACAATCACTGCCAAATTGCGAGCATGCGGGGAGGGTGAGAGGCCTTGGAGCTGGGGTGGGCATTTCTTGATGCCTATGAGGGTCACGGAAGGAGAAGGAGAACAAGGATGACGGAGTCCGAGGCTCAAATCGAAGAGAGGATAAACAGGGAAGTATTGGAGAGAGTGGCCAACCAGCGGAGGGAGATGGAGAAGAGGATGGAGGAGAAGATGGAGGAGAGGCAAAGGGAGATGAGGAGCAGTTGAGGGGCGAGATGAGCGAGGTGGTTCAGCAGCAGTTGGCAATGTTGATGGGCCAACGGACTGAACCAATCATAGCCGATAGCCCGAAAGCCGTTCAGAGCAGCTGCCAGTCAGTTCAAGCACGACCATTTTTCGATCCGGCTCAGGTAGTACAAATAAATACATGCTTTTCCATTTCATTATAAATGTTGATTCATTAACCGTAACACAGGGTACATATTTACAGCCATCAGAACGAAGCTGCAAACTCCAGGTGGTTCGTGATGGGAATAAGGTTCAAGTGGCCACCGGGACAATCAATCTCCCGGTCCTTGAAGGCGGAGTGGTTCACGGTATGCTTATACCGGATGATCATGCGAGGGTGACTGTGGATGCTCCTGTTCCAGGTGAAGAAGACACCCCGGTACTTGTGCCAAATGGCGAAATCGTGTTGCTACGCGACGCCATTGGCAGTTACACTGCGTGGCCGATGGCGCTGATATCTCTGGATGAGGTAAGAAACTTTTATTTTTATTACAAGTTACTACACTTGTAAATTTGTATATCTATATATATGGTAGGGTTAAAAGCTACGTGCCTTCATTTTTGGTCCTAACTGCAGGAACCATGCAAAGAATCGGTACCGTTTCGTAGCCCTCGGATGTTTTCTCCAAGGGGGTACAAGGGTTTCGACACAATCAATTTCACCAGGCTGGGAGTAATGTACAGGACTCTGCGTGATCGGTTTCTACGCCAGAAGGAATATCTGTTTGAAATCCAAGTATCACCTGACCTTTTCAATGAAACAGATCCCATAACCGTCACTGCAGATGACTTCTCATTCTTGTGCAAGATGACTGACTGGCTTAGCGCACCAATTATTAAGATCTTCATGCTGTGAGTTAATATTCATAATAAAGACATAATTTTGGTTTTTAATTCTAATTTTCTAAATTGGAGATCACAAGTACGTCTTTTTGCAGGTTTGCGTACAAACACCAGAGGGAGTACTTACCACAGATTCCTATTGGTTTTATGGACCCCGAGAAGACACACGGAATGATTTGGTTAGATGGTGATCAGAACAAGAAGGCCTTTGGCGATGCATACATTAAAAAATCTCTGCGCCACAATCGGGACAAAAAATTGATATTCATACCGTATCATCAAGGGTTAGTGCTACATATATATTCCAATTATATTCAATTTCTTTAATTTCTTAGAAATTATAGGATATGACATGCTACAAACCTAACATGCAGGGAGCATTGGGTATTGCTCGTGCTCCGGCCATTAGAAAGTGAGCTATACGTGTTTGATTCCTCTAACAAAGGAAAGGAAAAAAGATATCTTGCGATCATCGACGCGCTCGATGAGTAAGTGTTTCAAATTTAATCTGCTAATCCTTTCGAATGTCTCTTGTAACTTCTAATTCTTCACTGTATTGATATTTCAATAGTCCCTGGGTCGTCGAGAAGGCAACCGGAGGAATCGGAAAAAGCGATAAGTTAAAAGTCCTAAGGCCCAAGGTAATGTAGTGCTTTCGTCTAAAATTTACCATTTATAAAATTGTTTCCGTTTATTATGAATTGCTAAAGTCCATCTTCTGAAAATTGCTTACTCTTTAATATTTTCATGTGTTACATAGTGCCGGCAACAAAAGGACGGTTGGGAATGCGGCTATTATGTCATGTTGTATGTGTATGACATAATAAATCGCTTCCTCGATACTTTTCCGAACATGAAGGTACATATGCATTTATATCTTCCAAACGTAACCTTAATTGCTCCAAATTCAATTAAATAAATAATTAATTGCATTTTTCAATCATTTAAAAAATGCAGGAATTTGAAGTGGCGACGGCATACACTAATGCGGAGTTCAATAGCATTCGAAACATATGGGTTAATTTTTTCATTAAAGAAATCGCCCATCCAAACAGAACAATTTAATTAGGATGCGATAATTGCAAAAATAATTTAATTTTATTTAGGATGTGTAACAATAATTTAGGGTTTTAATTTAATTTAGGATGTGTAAGAATAATTTCGGGTTCTAATTTAATTTGGGTGCTACATGTAATTTAGGATGTTTTGATATATAGGCCAGCAATATATATGGTAGCTGGCCAAAAATAAAAAAAATTATATCAAAATAAATAAAAAACTGTGTCGGTTTCTATAATAAACGTTACAAAATGAAATTTTTGTACATACAAAAGAGTTGTGTCGGTTCACTTAAAAAACCGACACAGATGGTAAATTGTGTCGGCTGCTACATAAAAACCGACACAAAATGGATATACTGTGTCGGCTATTAAGTAAAAAACCGACACAATAGTAGTAAACTGTGTCGGTCAATAGTAATGAACCGACACAAATTAAGGAAGAATAAAAAAAATTAAATTGGCAGTCCCAAACCTGTATCGGTTCATTTTATAACCGACACAAAAAATATTTTCTGTGTCGGTTGTATAACCGACACAAATATCTGTGTCGCCCGGATCTGTGTCGCTCCGTTGTCCGACACAGATATGCGTATATAACCGACACAGATTGTGATTTTTCCACTAGTGCTTGCACCAGTTCAAAGAAATAAAAAAAAAATGAGAGAGGAAAGCATCAATGACGATGAAGCAAATACTACGAATCTCGACCCATACCCTTTGAATCTTTGATTTAACAAATATATTTTTTCTCTGTTTTTAATCAAATAAATAATTCTCTCTCTTTCTTTCTTTCCTTTTTTTTTTTTTTTTTTTTATGCTTTGCTCAAAGGTGCGGCTAATGGGACTTTAAATTAATGCAAAGTGGAAACTATATTCCACCAAAATCGGATATGTTCTTGTCTTGCACTGATTATAATGCTTTCCCTACATGCATTGTCCCTACTTTAACTAGCAACCTTCTTTTTCCCTGTCAAATAAATAAATACAATTTTAATTGACACGTCATAAAGATTAGCTATAAAAAAAGAGGAAACAAAAGAAGGGGAACTCTTGAAGTTCTGACTAATTATCAAAAGTTAGATGGTAAATTTAAAAAGGAAATTATTTCTGTCAAATACAATGTATATTATTTTGAACGAACCTGGATCCAATTAGGTCATTTTATTCCTCTCCTTCCCATTTGCTTTTATTTAATTCCCATTATCAGAAAAAAAAAATAATTCCGCATAGCACAATAACTTCAGTGAAATATATATATAGCTGATGTGTATTCTTATTTTTTTGCATATATAGTAAGCCTAGTCAATTAAATAAACTCCAAAATGTACACTTACTATCAACCTTGTGCGCATATAATACTAACGCTTTTTTATATAAAGAGGAATCCATCCATGTGCTAGTTTCGATTCTTCCCTTGGCGCCATAAAAGAAGGAATATTATTTTCAGTGCAAGGCTTAGAGCATATTTTATTTAGTTACTTTCTACTGCAAAATGTAATGATTATATAGAGCACGCACAAACTTGAGTCCGAGTAAAAGGCTAAACAGCTTGAACTTATCTAATTAAGATCCCGTGAGTTCATCCAAAAATAAAAATAAGAGAGAAATCAAAGAGAAGATGATGATTCCCTTAGAAAAATTATGGAACAAACTTGAGATCAGGGTGCTCGTGATCAGTAGCCTCAGCCTTCAGATATTTCTCCTTGCTGTTTCCGGCTTTCGTAAGTATGTAATTTTGTCCCGGTTGTCTCGAACGACCACTATAACGTGGCATGGCCCTCTGGCTCTTTTGTTCCACAGAATTCTCTGGTTGGCATACCTCTTGGCTGACTATGTGGCCACGGTCGCTCTTGCGTACCTCCCTGGGAGCGAAAGAAATATGACTACTCTGGAAAGCAAGACTCACCATCTGCTCATGTTTTGGGCCCCTTTCTTCATCCTCCACCTGGGCGGGCAGGACACCATCACTGCCTTATCTGTCGAAGATAATGAGCTGTGGGCGCGACACTTGCTAACACTCTGCTCTCAGGTTGTGCTTGCAATATACTATTACCTTTCATCCAACCTAGAAGTCGGTGCACTGCGGCTACCTGCTGCTCTTATGTTTGCTGTAGCAACCTTCAAGTATGGTGAGCGAATCTGGTCTTTGCAGCGTGCAAGCATGTCTGCCTTGCGGAGTTCCATGATTACCAAACCTGATCCAGGCCTTAACTATGCCAAGCTCGTGCAGGTGTATAAATCATATAACACTGCTGGGCTTACAGCCGAAATCAAGGTGGAGGCGATCAAGAAGTATAATGGTGATCTGGAGAGCCAGCAACCAAGAGAATCCGCACCGATGGAGCGCCCCAAAGAATATAAAGAACTTGTGTGCAAGGCATACGAGTTCTTCCAAACATTCAAGCGCCTCTTTGTAGATCTAATTTTGAATTACAAAATTCGGGAGGACACCCAGAGTTATTTCGAGGGCCTTAAATCTGATGATGCCTACAAACTGATTGAAATTGAGCTCTCCTGGATGTACGATATTATCCATTCCAAAGGTTCTGTTATTTATGCTTTTAAGCACTATGGCTGGATTTCTCGTGTGATCATTCTGTTTATCACTACTGCTGCCCTTTGTTTATTTGCAATGTCCGACCATACTGGGTATGGACGGTTTGAGACAAGTTTAACATATGTGCTGCTGGGAGGTGCAGTTGGTTTGGAAATCATAGCACTTGTTGTTTTGCTTCTGTCATTTTGGACCTACGCAGCATTGAGAGAGTCCGACTCTTTCAATTGTCTTTCATATTTCCTCTTTTATATTCAGGAAACCTGGATCAGGCCTTGGAAAAAGCCAAGATGGTCTGCTAAAATGGCACAGTATAGTCTGATTACATACTCCTTACAAAATCAGCCTTGTTGGTGGAAGTCCATAATGAAATGGGTCGGTTTCAAAGAGACTTGGGATAATTACCGGTACTCTACATATGTTACCGTTAAAGAAGGTCTCAAGGACTTAGTGTTCAAAGAGTTGAAGAAGAAGATGAAGAACATAGTTGATCCAGCTACCTACAAGAGATTCACTGACCATAGAGGACAGTGGGCACTTCAGCGCAAGGGTTACTACCAAGAGTTTGGTTGGAGCGTGGAGACCCAGTTTGACGATAGCATCCTCTTGTGGCACATTGCAACCGATCTATTATTCCATGACCAAGAAAACCTTGGGGAAAAGGAACAGCATGGGAAAGTACGTGAGATAAGCCAGGACATTTCAAACTACATGTTGTTCCTGCTCATCGTGCGACCTTTTATGATGCCTGCCGGCATTGGGCAGATTCGATTTGGTGACACCTGTGCAGAGGCGTCGAACTTCTTGCTGCAACAGCGTGATATTGACAAGAAGGAGGCTGTAAAAAGGATACTAGGTGTGAACACGGAATTTGACCCAGCGCTTGTTAAAGGCGATCGCAGCAAGTCAGTGTTGTTCAAAGCATGCATGCTAGCACACGATTTAAAGAAGGAATTCGAAATTAAGGAGAACAATGGAGCAGTTGATTGGGATAAAATGTGGAGATTAATAAGCGTTGTTTGGGTTGAGATGTTATGCTATGCTGCCAGCAAATGCAGCGGGCAATTCCATGCAAAGCAACTAAGCAAGGGAGGAGAGCTTCTCACCGTCGTCTGGTTCTTGTTGGCTCACTTGGGCATGGGAGAGCATTACCAAATATGGGAAGATGATGGCCCTTACAAGTTGATTGTAACCAAGTGATGCCCTGTACTCATCAGTTTTTGAGTTCTATTACTTTTAAGAATTTTCCTATTTTCATTATTATCCCCTTTAGTTATGTTTCAAATTTGTTCAACCTTTTTAGATAAGTTTATGTTGTTGTTTCTGTATGCCCACAAATGTTTTCTCCTGTCTATTATTGTGGACTTGTATCTGTGGGATCATAGAATCCAAGTTGAGCATGTATGTAATATAATTATAAATTGTATACTATCATATATAATTGTCACAATTAAGTGATTTAATATGGAATTAAGATATTAGACAATTTATGTATTTAATAGAGTGTGTGGTTCATAAAAGTGTATTACAATTTAGGCAAAAATCAAATTATTGATGAACAATTTAGACAATTAAGACTTCCGTTAAATATAGCTGAAATATTTTATTTTTATTGTATAGTAATCCAAGTATATTAAATAAACTCCAATTTTGTAAAGAAAATTTAAAGAAAATAACTCCAAAATGTGCAGTTACTTTCAACCAGGTGCGCTTTAAATAAAGCGGGATATAATACTAGCGCTCCTTTCTATATAAAGCATCTTCCATCCATTTGTTGAAAGAGACACCCAGTCCTTCGTGCTTGAATAACATATAAAAAAGGAATTCATTAACGTAGAATAACAACTTTAAATCACCCGAGGAGAAGCATGCAAGCTCAACTCATAGAGACAACAGAGAAGAGTTAAACCAAATTCAAGAAATAAAATTTCTAATAATTAATAAACTGACTTACAATTTCAGTTTGACTTCTCTTATAGCTTTACAACATCATTCTAAAGTCACATAAATATTTATATTTTTCAACTTTTTTTCTTCTCCCAAAATACGCTTATTTACTATTTAGAGACACTCATAAACCCTACTAAATATAAGAGAATCTAAACACTCATTGTAATAGGAAAAATAATGGAACTGTTTTACGTTATTCTAAATATTTTTGTGTTGCTAGATTTATTAGAAAAATGGCATATTTATTGGGAATAAAACGATGATTTTCTTGAAGGACTTCAAATTAATTGGCCCAAATTAAATTTATTTCCTTGTGGGCTGACATTTGTTTTTTGTTTTTTTTTTAATTTGGTAGTGACTACCAAAACTGTATTGATAAAAATGTTGACAACAATTAATCCTACGTTATTACATATATGTAATAGCTTCCACTTCCCTGTGTATACATATTCTCTGTTTCCCGAGTACATAGCTGTGCCTGTTGCCACAAACCATGCAACATTTTTAGCTTAAATCCAACTTTTTTCTGTTGTAACTTAACCATATTTCCCTTTTTTTGTTCATCGTTGGATTTGTTGCCACTAACCATATATGCAACATTTTTAGCTTAAATCCAACTTTTTTCTGTTGTAACTTAACCATATTTCCTTTTTTTTTTTTCATCGTTGGATGGAGACCCTTATCAAGCCTGTTTCATGGATCACATAACTAATTATCAATATTTATTATTAAAGCAATTTTTATTTAGTAATACCTAAGGGTTAAGTACGTTGATGTTGCGTCCCAAGAAGTATTGTTTATTCATGGCTCATGGGTGTGAAAAATATTATTATTCCATCATACTTATACATATATATATATACACACGACTAGATCAAATACTATTCCACCACACTTCTGCTCTTTTTTTTATGAAAAGAAGAATAAAAGATCATGAAGTTTAAGACAACATTAGTATTCTTTCATATATAATAATGATAAACTAATTCAACATTATTTTTCGAGTAGAACTAAGGTGTTCTTGAGCTCACCAAGCCTCCTTGTGTGCTTAATTTAAAAATCCATCGGCTTGATTTCAAGAGACGCATATAAACCGTTGAAACCGATCTACTTCATGAGTGATGAGTTTACATGTCAAATTTTTAAATTTTCAAACTAATATAATATAAAGTCAAGATGTTAAAAAAATCATGAAAAATGAACACATGCAAATTTACTTATAAACAATTTTTTTTTACCGCTTGACTTTATACTAATTAATTAGTTCGAAATTTTATAAATTTTACATGTAAACACATCACTTGTGAAGTAACTTATATTGGTTTCAACAGTTTGGATGCATGTTTTAAGCCAATTCAATAGGTTTTTGAATTAAATTCGCAAAGAGACTTGGTGAGCTTAAGAACACCCTAGTTTTACTCTCATTTTTTTTTAGTAAAGGTTGGAGGTCAAACCACCTAACTATTTAATATCTTTGTTATTATAACAAATGATTTCTCCCATCTAGGTTTCGAACCCATGACCTCTCACATAGAGACCATGTGCCTTAGCCACTAGACCAAAGGCTAGTTCTCGTTGTACTCTCATTTTTTCTATTAAACAATGAAATTATTCTAGTTGTGCATTTATTAAAGGTTTGGATGGGAGCTCGTGCTTCTGTTCAAAATTTAGTGACTGGTCGCCGTTCATTTCACATGTGCTATTCATAGTTCGTGCATAATGAATTGAACGTACAAAAAGTTGTTGGGAGACGGTGCAATTCATAATTCATATCACATATGCTATTCAAAATTAATTTGCATTATATTGGCAGTTGATATTACAAAAAAAGATGGGGACGTCAGGAGAAGTGATAATTCATCGCTCATCCGTGGGCCAGGCTAAAGTTGATATTTATTTATAAATAAAAACCATAATATATATACCTACTTCAAATATTATGCCACCCTACTTCTGTATTCATCGCTAATTAAATTAGAGATGAATACATCGCTCAGGAACCTGATTTTTTTCTGTATATTAGAGGTACTAAGAGTCAATATTTGTATTTGCAATGTTAAAACAATCAATCTGATTCTGAAACATAATCTTTGTATGAAATATACTTAGAGACTAAATTCAATATTTTTTAGAAATTTTCAATTTTTTTAAATAGAAAGAAATTTGCTTCATCTAAAAATTATAGACCACATAAAGAAAAGTAGATTTATATTTATTTTTAAAAATAGTAACATAACTCTAGAAGATATAAAATTTGGTTTCCAATTACTTTTTTATATGGAGTTGATGTTTAACGATTCAAATTGGTTGTTGGAATCTCAAAAATAAAGATATGCATTATAGCACCAGTCTATTTTATAACTTATAGTTTTGCATTGCTACAGGTATTGTTGGGACAAAGTTGTACTTTGTGCCAACGGTGGGCTAGCAAAAGAGGCTCTCTCTCATTGGTTCAGATCTGTGCCCACGAATTATGGTTTTCATTCGGTGATTATGGGCCGTACATCCATTTTTCGTGAATAGAAAAGGTGAAATTTGAACGACGGCCTAAATAGTGGGATTCTCTCATTGCATAGGTCCAGAGTGATAAAAAAAAAAAGAAAAAAAAGTGCATTAATGATTTCCAAAGCAACTGCACCCCCTAGAAGCACATGATGTTAGAGTTGTCTGGAACCCTCCATACCCAGCATGGTCGGATACCGCAAATATACAAGGGGGGGCCGTAGTGATGACCAAAGTGATAGAGCTTAAAGGCGTAAATAACAGAATCTTTGGAATGGAGAATCTCGTACATCCAAGATAGCTCAATTTCAATAAACTTGTATCATCATCGGATTTAAGGCCCTCGAAATACTTCTTGCTATGCTCCCGATTCTTACAGCTCAGAATCAGGTCCTCAAATAGCGCTTAAATGTCGTGAAGTGTTAGAAATGCATGTACTAACAGTCTATAATATTTTGGGACTAATTATATTTAATAGTTAATTTGATGAAGTTATAGTATGGGTTAATTCTTATTGGGCTTCAAGCCCGAAATCTCTGTTCTGAATCTGATTTGATCAGATTCAATGTATCAAATGCTCAAATGAAATTAATAGTGCAATTGCACATGCTCAAATGAACTGGTGTATGTTGTTTACAAATATACATCAGCAGTTTATTTTTTTGTTGGTCTCTTAAATAAGAATACATATCTATACAAAAAACATGAGAGAGCAAGAGTGTAATAAGGGACTGTTAATTCGGTACTAGTATACCGAATTACAGCAGTTTGTCAACCGGTTCATGTGAATACTGGTGGAGGCACATTTGTTGTTGCTGGTGCGTATATTCGACCGAGAAAGGAGAAAAGAGACTGGTTGCTCCTATAACTAGATGAAAATTTCCGCTATGCGCCTAGTGGTAAACTCTATATTAATCTTGGAATTTAATTTACAAACGGATTCTGGTTTTCGGATAGTGAACCAACTGAAGAACTGAATAAAATTGTTACACTATAACCTATCCGACAACCCAACAGTGGTATCAGAGCCACTTGTGTAGAATTAATTATGGATTATTGATTGTTACTTAGATTAATGTCTGAGTTGAATCAATTGGATTGATTAAATTATACGAATTAATATGGTAGTTTTTTCTGTGGATTATGGTATTAATAAATAATCATATCAATTGGATTGTCATGATAGAATTGAATCAATTAGATTCGAATTTTGGATTAATTGGATTAATCGGAAAATACTGTTTTAAAGAAACTGAATCAATTAGATTGGTTCTGTTATATGATTAGTTTAGGAAATCCGAAGAAAAATTGTTTATTGTAACATAGTATTGGAGAAAAATATTCTTCAGGGGAATGTGACCCCCTTTTCGTGTCGTCTTATACAAGAGTCCATATTTAGAATTAGATTTTATGTCTAACTTTGTTTTGTAGTTACGGAATTTGTGAATAGTATGATCCCGTTGTCTTGTGAAAATGTTGTAATGAATATATGCATGATGTGTGCAATTGCGGCCTAAGGTGCCCCGTGAATTAATTTATTTTATAATGAAAAGTGACTTGCATGTCGCTTATGCTAGGGAGTCCGCGTTCTGGTTTTTCCTTGGGAATCCGCCGCAGAACTTCATTTTGGAATCCGCATTCTGGTTTCCACTTGGGATTCTACCACAGAACTTTGTTTAGGCTTAAGGTGAGGAAAGAACAAAAAACAAAAAATTTACTTCTACCAAACGCCGAGGATCTACTCGCTGATTGATTTGTAAAACTTAATTTATTTAACATTTAAATAAATTAAATCAACATTTGAGAGAAGTCGAGAGGAGTGGGAAATTGGGAATTCAAATTTGGGCAATAGAAAACAGCAAAATAGGAGAAACCTAAAAAATAGGATATTTGAAAAGATTAAATATACTAATACGGATTATTATCCGTATCCGTATCTGATTCTGAAATTGATACTGAATTTGTATCCGTATCTGAAAAATAATATCTGTATTTGTATCCGTATTGGTAAATTATCCGTATTTGAATATCCAAATCTGCAAAAATCTGAATACAGATTCAGATGCAAACGGATAATATCCGACCCGTTTTCACTCCTAGCTGTGATTGCTTGACTATAGTGTGGTTTAGTCAATGGCGGCGGGCCATGGCCATTTTTTTTTTCCGGAGGGGCTGTGACTGCTTGACTACTTGATATTTCCTCTGGATGTGTTAATTAATATTGAACTTCGATTCCTTGAGGCATGTCTGGAAATTAATATTGAGGTAAAACTCCCTTATTTTGGCCCTTTTACCGAATTGAATGTGAAAGAATCATATTTTGGATAAGTTTTAGGCTGATCTTTAGAAACCAATAGATCAAAATTAATGTCCTTGATTATGTGTGTATTGAAAATGAAAATGGCAAATAGCAAAATGTTGTAGTATATATATATAGCAAAATGTGACAGTATTAAGGGTATCTTCGCGGATACTCCAGTTAGTAATACCGACACACTCAGAAATAAACATTTTTTTGTCAGTGTACCCTCATGAATAGTCACTTATTACCGTCACGGATACTTTGTATCGCGCTTGATGATCTATACGTAAAGAAAATCAACTTACAATAAATATTTTTATTCAATCTGCATCGAATTCCGGTCCAAATCTAACTTTCTTGCTACTCTTAATTCACTAAATTAATCTTCCAATATTTATATTGTTCAATTATTTGCTTCAGTCAACATCTAGTTGGCTTTCTTTATTTTTGACGAGCTGAGATTGATTAACCTATTTCAATTAGCTATTAATGTGCAAATCATAAACTTGTTCTAACCGTAGATGTTTAATGTTCCCTACATGTCGTATTAATTTAGAAAATTATCTCAAAGTATTTGCAAGTAATTATATATGAACTTTTTCCAAAATGGATTGTTCTTTTTCATACAGATTTGGTATAATATTGGTATGCTGGTACAGGGTCTATGAACTAGTCAATAAGTTATGGTTTAAGCAGTTAGCTATATGCTAGTACAGGGTTTAAGCAAAAATCTGCAGGTGGGGGGAGAGGGAGGGGGAAGGTTGGGGTAGAATAAAATTATCGTTTATGGAGACAAAGGGCGGGACTGGGGAAGAAGAAAGTGTTGGATTTGGAGACGTCTAAATACAATAATTAAGTTGGACATACGTGCATTATGATTATGATATCAAATACTGTCGCAAGATTACATTTATGTAATGATTAAAATATGCCAAACAATGTGATTAATTAAGTCATGGCATTATACGTATTTCAATAAGGATTTGGATACGAATACATATAGAATAAAGTTAATCAATTATAATTGTCAATGGACCGATTATAGTTGATTAAAATAATAGCAGTGATAAATTTAGGCTAAATAAGGAAAGTGAAATTTGGTCCAATAAACAAAGTCCAATGGCTGTTGTTCATTATGGCTTTTAAAGAATTGTTTCCATAATTAAAGGTTTTTCCAAAATAGTTTACCACGTTTTCGGAAAGCTGCTGCGCAATGTTTCTTATTTGGCCCATATCTCTCTAATACGACATCCGTTTTTAGTGTTCTATATCTTTTTGGAAAGATAAAAGGAAAATCTAGAACTTTGTATTTCTGGAAGAAAACCAAATTAGAAATATATCACGTTCAAAAACGTGGTAGAATATGCTGCTTAATTTAGAATACCATGTTCTGAAAACTGCTGCGCATGTTTCGTATTTTGAGCATAACATCCTCATATAATTTTTGTTTTGGGTAAACTATATACGGATAGAAAGATAAAAGAAAAATCTATAACTTTTATTTATAGAGCAGAATCTAATTCGAATTAGATCATGGTCAAAAATGTGGTAGAACATGGGATTAAATTTTGGAAACAGATTTCTTATTTTTAGCTCTAAGGTTTACCCTAGGATTAGGGGTTGCACTGCTATAAAAGGGCTGAGTCTCTATAGCCTTGAACTCATCATAATTATTTTCAACGTCTTGTTCCATAAAAGACCAGATATTCTGTTTTCAATTCGTGAGACAGAAACAAGTAAGAGAGAGTTTAAGAGCTTTGGAAGGACTCGCTAGTCAAGTAATTTGTAGGTTGAACGTGCGAGCAAGTCAATCAAGCCATCTTCATCGATTCCTTTGATATTGCTTGAGAGGCAATAGACGGAAGGCCATAAAGATAGAAAGTAAGTAATTTCCGTTGTGCTTATTTAATTCTTACATAAGATCTAGGTTAAGATTTTAAGTACATTAGAAAAACCTGACCAACGGGCCTAATAAAAAGGTCTGCACGAAATGTTAGAGGAAAGGGTTGATAAGGGTAGTATCATCATTGAAATATTTAATTAATATTTTTTAGTGAGAAAAATTGAAAATGGGTAAATAGATAGGTTATGTTCAGAGGGGAATATCTAATTTTCAATTTTGGATGGGTAAATATCTAATTAAAGAAGTTGTGATGGGTATATATCCAAATTTGTCTAGTATGAACTATTGACAAGTTTATATGTCTGAAATTATTGAAATAAAAAGTACATCCCTTTATAATTAAATAATAAAGCAACCGTATATCCATACATGGTTACACCCTTTATCATTAAAAACCAGTATCCATACATGAAAATAATGTCCATGTGATATAATAGAATAATACAATGAAATTATCAAATAAGGAATTTAAGTAGGTGACAGAAAGTAAATGATCTGTTGAAAGCATGGAAAATTGCATCCTCCTCTTAAAAATACCACATGACTAATTGGATGTCACACTGGCATTGGCGTTTTGAAAACTCCCATCCCTCTCCTCACTCCAACTACTATCCTTGGGGAAGTTTTTGAGCATGGGGTATTCCAATTTTCATCGCATGGAATTTTAGTAAGCTTCCCACCTCTAATATATAATCTCTTCAAAGTTTTTCAGCTCTCCTAGGTTTAGTAGCTTTGATGCCTCATTTTCTGGATAACATCTGATATCCAACTTTTCAAGATTATCTAGAAAGAATTGGCTAGTATTGCAAAATTGCACTTGTTATCTCCCCATATTATGGTCAGTACCAAAAGTTTCTCCAAAGTTTTCAAGTTACTGAAATCTTCGGTAGCCAAATGCCCTTTGGGAATTCTTATGGTGAGCTTCCTGAGCTTTTTCAATAGTGAGAGATCATCTACACGGCATGACCAATTTTTTTTAACCATGCTTCCAATCACAAAACCCTTTAACACCTCTAAAGTAGACAACTCACATATCCATTTTGGCATATGATCTAATTAGAGGTAGCATTAAGAATTACACATTGAGAGATTGAAGAATTACACATCAAGGATGAAATATTAAACTGCTATCAATATCAAGAATGTGGTCATGAAGTGCAAGGGATTGGATACTGGAAGACCATCTCAAGATTAAGGACATCAAATCTGTAATATTGGTAAAATAAACTTGAGAATGAATTAAATAAGGTCTACCGTTGTAACAGTTTAGAAACTGTTATAACGGAATAAATAAAATACGTTACCGATGTCATACTGGTATAATTCTGATTGAACCGATGTCTAACGACAACCAAATAGAGATTACTGTGGTGCGGACCGTTGTAACGGTACGTCCACCGTTGAGGCTCACGGCGCCCAAATGTAGCGTAAGTTGGCATACTGTTGTAACGGTTATAGGAACGTTTCAATGGTAGGGCCTAATTACTTCCATCTTCTCAGCTATCTATAAATAGAAGCATGATCTAGGTTTGGAGTATCACTCTAGCCGCCACAAACTTCAATATTTCATATTCTCAGATATAAAAACACCGTTATAGCTTGTGCACCTCAACTTCAATTTATTCAATCAATCTCAAGTTTATTCAATCAATACAACCTACTCTTAGAGTGATCCTGCGTGATCAACCTTTTCTACTTTCGAGTCTTAGGACTCACCTTGTGAAGCTGTAGCGCTCGCTGAGCCGATTCTGTGCTCTAGGCTGTGTGATACTCAGAAGGTGTAAGAGGTCAACAGTCCCAACTTGTAATCCTTTCTCATTGGGTAAAGAAAGGTGCGCCATCTACTCGAAGGTCGCAGTGCATTAAGGAGGTCGCTCGTGCGGTGAGATGGGTCTATGAACATGTAACCCCACAGTACAATAGGTTGTGAAGGGGTCGGGAACTTGCAGTATGCAGATGCTTCGGAACCTGGAAGGGGTCGTACAATCTCCTCGCACCATTGCTCATGGCCACAACAAGTACAAATTCGGGAACCAGGTTCCAGAAATGGCATGTACCAACCGGTACACCCGGTGAGGTACAATTCAAGGGCATAACATGGGCTTTCGGTCCATGTATTGAAGTCTTTCAATATGTTAGACCTGTGATCAGCATCGATGCATGCTTCATGTCCGGCCGGTATGGTGGGGCTCTGCTTATAGCATGTGCATATGATGCTGAAAACCAGTTGTTGCCCATAGCCTTTGCCATTGTTCAAGGGGAGGATGGTCCAAATTGGGGTTTTTTCATGTTCTTTCTGAGAAGAGAGGTGTTAGGGAACGGGTTCGTCTGCGTGATATCAGACCAGCACAAGGTCATCAAGCATGTATTTAATAGCCCCAACTATGGATGGAACACGAATACCGGAGAGTCTGTGCACAGGTACTGCATTCAACACATTTCAGAGAACCTGTGCAAGAATAACGGTGATGGAGACTGGGTTGCTGACAGGTTCAAGATTGGCTGCAAGAAGAAAAAACCACGATGGATGGAAGAGATGTTCAGAGATTTTGCCTGAGTATGTATGCATTTTTTTTAGATATTTGCACGACTTGTATCACTGAGGTATATTTCTATTTTTTATAGACATTTCTAGAGGCAAATGCCTACTTAGCGAAGGCAGGCAAGAGACGTCCACGCTATCCGATGGAGCCGTCAACATATGAGAAGATATTTCAATCATGTGATGGAGGTTGGAGATGGGGAATTATGACCACTAATGGGTCAGAGTCATTAAACAGTGTCTTCAAACAGAGCCGTATGTTGCCTGTGGTTTCACTGGTGGAGGAGACATTCTACAAGTTAAATGCTTGGTTTGTTGAGAGGCATGCTAAAGCCACTGTATTAGCGAGTAGGGATCAAATATTCTCAGATAGGGTGGAGGAGAAATTAAGAAAACACAGAGAAAAGTGTTCTATCATGCACGTTGCAGCGTATGGCAGTACAGGTATGGAATATGAAGTGTAGGTTCCAAGTGGGACAAAATGACATTATACAAACTCATGAACGCACATGCAAGTACAGAGTCGTTTTAGGCGCGAACAATCAAGTAACGTGCGAGTGCCAAGGCCCCAAGTTAGTTTGCATTCTGTGTTCTCATGTTATGGCGGTTTGTCACAAATGAAATTTCCTTGAAGACGTCTTTGTTGACAACTATTACCGTACCGATTACCTTCTGATCACCTGGAGAGCATCATTTGATAGCAACCCCAACCAGTACCAGTGGCCATAGTACCTTGCGCCTACGGTGGTTCCCGATAAGAAATAGATCAGGAAGGGGAGGAGGAAACACAAGCGGCACGTAATGGATATAGACAGGATGCAAGGTCGACGAGTAGGACATGAGGCTCACCGTTCGACTACTGACAAGCAGATTAGAGGTATGTAGATGATCGTACGCAACTTAAAATTGATTTGAAATTAAATTTAAATATTGATACTAAATGTTCAATGAAATGCATTGCAGAGGCAATAATCGAAGCCAACGAAAGAGAGAATGCTAGAGTGGTTGCTGATGCGGGACCTTCTGGAAGCAGGCGACCTAATCAGGGAAGCCACTCAGGGAGTAGTCAGGGCTCTACAACTTCTGGTGTCGCGCCATCATCCACTTCCAGAAGCCTAAGAAGTCGACTTGGTCTGCTCGGACGCAGGAAGAGTTAATTCAGCATATGTTGTATTTATATTTGTATCTTATGTTCCAGACTTATTTGCTAAGTTACACTATGAACTTATTCAATTAACTTATGTTGTGAACCATTTTCCTTAGATGAATTTTTAAATTATGTTCCATCCGATTACAAAACCTGATAATTATTACACGATTGATACATCACAATTACTAAATAATTATTACAGACTTTCAAATAATACTACTTCTGAGAACCAGTACCGAAGGTACATGGACAAAATCATTGTCTGAGTCTGGTTCAGTCACAACAGACGAAGAGACAGTCTTACCAGCATTTTTCTTTCTTTTCACCTGTCTGGTACGAGTCGCACTAGACGAAGAGACAGTCTTCTTCTTATTTTTCTTTGGATCGATCGGCTTTATTTTTATGTAAAGGCTTTCCGCAATATCATCATCGTTATTCACTTGGATTGACCTACACTTGGATTGACCTACGGTATGCTAAATCACTTTTACAGATACAGTCCTTTCCAGTACAGTTACTAAACAAGGGCTGAGATTTCTCTTTTCCACCACCGGACGATTGATTTGGTGTGTTTTTGCTCATCGTTTTCACCTAAAAAAACCAACATCATAAACAACATATAAAATAATAAGGTTTCAAATTTGGAGGATGGATTAAATAATTTCTAATATTTTTTGTTTATTTCTGAAATTTCCAATATGTTTCTAAAAATTAATTTTAAAAAAATATACGTCTGTCACTGTTGAGCGCAATTGCCTCAGAATCGCCTAAAAAATCGCCTCGGAGCACTGTTTGAGAGCAGAAGTCGGTTAGGAAGAAGAGTGAGTGGATTATTGTGACTTAGGAGAGAAAAAATGATCATTTTATACAAACAAAATACAAAAAAAAAATAGTAAATCACTCCCCGGGGGGGCGGTTTGTTCTGTTACAGTAGACCGCCCCACAGGGGGACAGTTTGGTTATAAGTGACAAAAAATTTAAAATATGATTATTAATAATACTTTTTATTTTTATTTGGTTATGAAAAAAATGCCAGTAAGTTTTCTATCAAAAGGCTGCTGCAATTAGCCAAGTTTCCAACAGAAGATAACCATAATAGATTTATTCTTTTATTACCCTAATAATAGTGAATTGAGTAACATTCGAATGTAATTATTTTATAGCCTTTAACAGTAGATAACAACTCTAGAAATTGGTATAATTCGTCCATAAAGAAAATAAATGGGAAGACATTTAATTGAAGCATGCTCCATCAATCTACTTCACCGCACTACCAATCACGCCGTTCAGGGCAACTGCAAAATTTGATGAGTGAAGTTTTAATTACTTAACAAATAACCAATAACAGTAAGCTCAAATTTCTATATAAAAGTAGCTATAGTTAATTAATTGGACTTAACTATAACAATCGGACCTGAATTGGTCGGGACCAATACCTTCCTCTGATTCTTGGATGTTGCGGGAGCCCGGAAAGAAAACGGGAAGAAAACCGTTGGTTATGGTTTGGTTTGCAGTTCTTTCAATTAGATCTCATTTTACCTCATGTGACTAACTTTCGGTAATGTGATTTGAACTCCGAAGCACAATTTCAAGTTTGAAGTTTGAGTATTTGTTTTTTTATATATACATATATTTTCTTGTGTTAGCTTATGGAACACATGGTGTCTTTCCGTCATCAATGTATTGTACTTACGCCTCACCGCTGCTATTATAATAACAACCAAGACAACACAAAAAACCAATACAATTTTTTATTTCCTTTTCAATATATGCTCCTTAGCGACTAGTTTTTTTTTTTTTTTTTTTTTAAGGTTTAGGGTCTATGTTGTTATGCTTCTAGTCTGTTTATTCCAAAAATAAAATGTTTTTTTTTATCAGTATGTATTTTGAGTTTTCTTTAATAAAATATGTAATATTTTGTTGTCGATCGATTTTGTTTACAGAGAGTCCATAAGGTCACCTATTTAATATGGAATGTTTATATTGCACTATTGAATTATTTGATTGTAATATTTTATGTTAATGTAATTTGTTTGATACAAATTACTTTGATAGAGTACAAAACAAGCTTTTTTCGAACATAATCCGTTTTTTCATTCTGATTCGGCTGATTTCTATCAATTAACCCAATTCCAATTTCACAGTTTTACCGATTCTGCTTCTGATTTTCAGAGCAATGATTGAAAGCCAATTAAAATATATGGAAAAGTCAATTTCATAAAGAAATAAAGAAGTTTCAGAGTAGTTTGTGAGAAGTAATAGTAGTACCTGGAAATAAACTCCAATGGCGTCGAGGTAGTCCCCAGATCTTCCATGGAAACCTATGATTTGACCACCAGGAGCAGAGAATTCAAAAGGGGTACCTTCTTCCTTTCCAAACACTACATACACTCTCCTATTGGTTATTAGTGTTAGGGACCTCACAATAAATAAGCCACCGAAGTAGCCAACATAGCCTCTCACCGACGTAATGAATTCGTCTCCTACTAAAAGATCAATCTACAAAACAATAAAGAAAACTTTATTCACATAAAAGTTTGTTGGTAGCTTCTAATAATTGTAAAAATGCGCCACAGGAAGATGTGTTTTGTGTAACAATTTGGTACCTCAGTCAGTACTCCCGTATTTCCTCCCCAGATTGAGGTGCGTTCAGTAGTGCCATCTTTGAGGTCATAACATACAGAGAGAGCATCAATAGTTTCGCCATGGCGAATACTGACTTTAGCAATGCGAGGAAACCCCGTATGGTCAATATCTTTTGGTAAACCACCGTTGCCACCGCAAAGCACCGATTTTGTTCTTATAAAACCCTTAGGAATGCAAAATTATGAGTTGGAAATAGGAAAAAGTTTTAGTGTATTTCATTAAAATGGTAATAGTTATACATACCTTGACATAAATTCCAATAGCGTCGATATGCCATCCAGCTCGTGCATGAAAGCCAATGATATGACCGTCGAGAGCAGAGAGATCAAAAGGTTCCCCTGATTTCGGGCCGTATGGTCCATAAACATTCAAGTTGGTTTCTAGTACGAGTGACTTCACAACCTGATGGTTATTATGGTTGCCAATGTAGCCTTTTACAGACGTTATGTACTCATTTCTTTCAAAATTGATCTACAAAACCATAAACTTGTGAGAAAACTTTATCCCTGCATATAGCTGTTTGTTGGTAGCTCTTAAAGTTTATAGGTAAGTTAGAAGTGATTTTTTTTTTAGCAAAGTTGGAGGTCAAGCCATCAACTGTTTTAATATCCAATTATCCATTAAAAATCTTCCATCCGGATTTCAAACTTATGACATCTCAAGCATCATTGTATTTGTCACTAGATCAAATGGTAAATTATAAATGATTAAAACTGCAACTTGTTAAGCATTACGTGACAAATTCTACAAGGAGCATCCAAAAAGTTCATATTGGCCTTTTCGTATAAAATTGTAAGTACAATGGTCCAAAAAATTAAAATTGCGCCACGATTTTATCTTATTATGTTTTTTTATTAAATGCTCCTGCTTTGAAGCTCGTATGTAACATAGAAGGGCTTAGATTATCTGATTAATTGTGTCATCTTTCTTGGAATGTTTACCGAAAAAAGATTGATCTGATATCCATGGAAAGTCTTTCAGTATTTAGCCAGAATAAACATTTAAATTGATGGCCATTTTGAAACGAAGAAGGTTCCTAGTGCAATAAGACATCATAAGTACACATGATCAATTTCTTTTCAGCAATTCAGTATACAAGTATTTTGGAGTTTCCAATTATATATTTTAGCTATTCAGTGTAAGAAACTTAGTTCTCATTTTTACAAAAATAAAAATTTGTTAGCGGCTTATAAAATAAAGGTATATATTATCAATTTATATTGTAAATTTTAATAATATTTAAAAGAATGACAATTTATGAGCATTGACGCTCATCTAGCTACAGTTAACAAAAGCTGGTGAATGCAAAAGATAATGATTGAGCCCATATGAAGAGGCCAAATTATCAATATATCTCATAATTAAAAATTTTAAAATTCACTACTACAGTAAACAAAAGCTGATTTCTCAGTGTCTTGACCATTCATGTATTGAATTAATTAAGGAATTAATGTCCTGCCTGACAATTTTAATCCACAATGCTAAGATGACAAGTACAAGAGCTGAGAACAATCCTCAGATTTTTATTTATTCATTTATTCTATTCAAGGAAAGTGCTATCTGTTTTTAGTATCCAGCCTAGATAGAAGGGTAACAAAAACAGAGCCCATTTATATATAAATTAATTTTGCCAACTAATTTAAGAACTATACTTACAAAATAAAAGTCAGTCGTCACTTGATCTTAAATATTGGTCTTTACAATAAGAAAATGTCATATATTACAAAGGCTGCAAAAGGATAGTACCTCAGTCCGTTTTCCTGCAGTTCGGCCCCAATTATCAGTTTGTTGTGGGGTGCCATTACATTTAAAATACACAATAATACCTTGAATGGCATTGTCATGGTGGATAACAATTTTAACAATGCGGGTAATGCCCTTAGGATCCATATCTTTCACATCCCCACCGGGACCACCAATTAGCTCCTTCTTTATAATGGAACCGTTTTCCTGCATACAAAGAATACATGTGTTAATTACATTATATATTAGAATGATCTGTTAATTATATAAACTAAAACTTCAAAAATATAGAAACAAAAGGTTAATGGATTTTGAGTTTTGACATCATGTAAAAAAATAGAAAACAAATTATAGAAACAAAAGTTTTGTCCTCTATGTATGGGTAAAACGAGTTATGATAGTTCTTACCATCGATGTAGGTATAACTATTGAATGCAATACAACAAGGTAGAGTGCTTATCTTCGGTTTTGTTTCTATGTATTGCCTTTAAGAGTAAGTTAGAGCCACTACATAGCAGATATATAGGGGGATGTTTAACTTTTCATGTTAAGCGCTAACGAACTTTATATTTTCATGCACTGCAAGCTAGGTTGATAGCAAAGACCTAAAATTTTTGGGTATTGCGAAAATTATTAACTTAGATGTACCTCATTTTTAACTTGTTCATTTGTTATAGAAACAAAAGCATTGATCTGTCAACAGGTATGATATGAGTCGGGTGGAAGCATTTTCATATTCGTACCCGTCATGATAACGGAAAAAAAAACTTTGCCATTACCCGTACGCAATAAAGTACGAAAAGCAATCTTATTTTTGTCCGTCTTTTCGAATATAGTACTGATCGGATAAACGGATAAAAATGATCTTACCTTATCCATCTATTTGTGTGGGACGAATTATTATGGTACTTACCATCGATCGGTGTTGGTATATATAATTGATGCACTACAATAGAGAATAATGTTTAAGTTGAGTTTTGTTTCTATGGATTGAGTTGAGTAATCTAGAGCCACAACACATATAGCATATATATTCTGTGGGATGGTTCACTTTTCGTAGTAAACCCTAACAATCTTCATATTTACATGCACTGGAAGGTTGATTGAAAAAGTTAGTAACCTTACTTAGATGTGTAATCCCATTATTTTTCAATTTTCCATTTAACCATAATTTAAGGTGAACTTCAATGAATTGTCTTGGCGATATAATCATGTGCGTTTTAAAAAAAAAATTTATCTATAAATATGGCTTACAAAGACTAAATGATATTGTTATTTAACCATAATTTGAATACACTCAAAATGATCCTTTTATTCTCAGTCGTTGGATCTGAATCGACGGTCCACATACATTATAATAAAACCATAATCCGTGGACGCAGATATCAATCAGTCAGAGACATGAACTTTAAAGGAAAATGGAAAACCACACCTCTGCTTTTTTAAAGTAGAAACAGTGGAAATGCACTCCACAAATCTGACTGCCTTATCATTTTGGCATCATTTATATTAGCTAGTGCCAGGTGGAATTCGTTTGATCTCGTTCAGTCACCAATTGGCATGTAACATGTGTCATTGTAAAGCGTACGTAAGTCGGCCTAGGCTATACATCATACGCTCTATTAGATAGCCTTACCCGTATGCTTGTCTTTAGTCCATGGATCACTTTTTATTTTTATAAAATGCTGTCGTTTTCTTTTCTTTAATCGTTGTCAACTTTTGTCCGTAATTATTCTCTATAAGGATATTATTTTTTTATAAGTACACGTGAAATTTTTTATATATAATATATAAAGTCTTTATATCTAATTAGCATGTCAAATGTTTATAATGATCTAACGTATCAACAGTATATGCAAATATAAGGGGCCACCTAAAAGTTCACTAATTAATAAAAAATTTGGAGCCTATATATTTAAATTGAAAGGAGTTCACCCTCATATTCTGAATTTGCACGAGCGTTAACCAACTCTATCTGAACCATTTGGATCTACCTTTATCAGAACTTTATTTAGTCACCCTCGTATTTTTTTTTAATTATGTATATTGTAATTGAAGAAAACTACTTTTGTAATGTACGTATTAGCACTCACTAATGAGGGTGAATTTGCGTTAACCATTTTCTAGAAGGACACTTGAAAAGTTTTCTATTAGTAATTTAGTTTAACCAACCAACTCTCAGATATTGAATTTTTAAAACTATCTCTGTTAATCGACACCCCGATCCATACTATACGATAGCTAGGTTTATACACTTGTAAACTGACCACTATAGTTGCAATTAGGGTTATGAGTTTTATTAGATATGATATACACAAATCATAAGGGTAGGATATGGATAAGTTAATATTTAATGGGTAAAGGTAGGGTATGGGTAAGACTAATTTTAAGTGAGTATGAGTATGAAAATGTCTCCATCTGACTCTTACTGTACCATTGTCACCCCTAATTGTATTAGATTGAAATAATTTCCCTTTTAAATTTCCATTCTTAATTTTATTAATTTGAAAGAAATTCAAGTTGTCCCCTCTTTTTTTGCTTTTTTTTTTTTGTAGCAATCAAACTCAATTTTATAACTTACGACGAATATTTATTGCGTGCCTATATAACATTGTATTTGTTTATTTGACAGAAAAAAAAATAAAGATGCTCGTGAAAATGCACACAAAGCAGGTAGGGAAAGGAAACAATAACATGTGCAAGCCAAGAATCATTTGACGCAGCATTGAGCAAAGCATAAAGAAAAAGAAAAGAAACAAAGAGAGAAATAATCTATTTATTCTTAGAGCAAATATATGAACCTCCTGCTATTTGTTAAATTGAGGCGAATGAGAAGGTTCGTTCACGGATATTCCAGGTTAACCTGCAATCTTAATTGGATCCAGGTTAGTTCATGGATATAAACATTAGACGTATTCGCTTGTTCGTCTTGTTCGTCGCTGATGCATCTCTCTCTTGAGCAGACATTAGTCTTTCCACACATGGCTGGAACCCGCTTTATATAAAGGATTGCTGGTATTTGATCCCGCTTTATTTAAAGGACCAATATGCTCACATGGTTGAAAGTAACTGCACATTTTGGAGTTTTTTTCTCTAAAAAAAATGAGTTTATTTAATATAATTAGCTTACTATACCATAAAAGCAAAATATATCAGCTATATTTAACGGAAAATCATCAAGGTATGTGGAATTGTTTTTTCTTTTTTGGTGATCATGGGGTCTTAAATCAAAACGGTTAATGGAACTGACATGGGAAAAATCCAAAACCCTACATACACAGTTCTAGCAAAAAATCAACTTGGTACAATTTATAGACACATCAAACACAGTTCCTACAAACAACCACAATTTATACAGCAAGACCATGGTCTTCATTAAACTCCAATAATTTCTGATATTGATTTGGAATATATCGGAATCCTGCAATAAGGAATGCTCTTTCGGGTACCAAATCATAATTATGTAATAATTTTTTTTTCTTTACTACCTATTTTCCACTTAAATCAGTATCTCTCAATTTAAATAAGGGGCTCCATGTAATGTGGTGACAAGCTGTCTAGGAACAGGTTTGGAGTAACAAAACTGTAATTCTGTCAAAAGGAAAACAAGTAACCTGTGGTTGGCGACCCATATTAGAAGAGAAATTCCCTGCAATATTTCTCCTTACTGGACCAGATGGACCCTCTGAAGAGGACGCAAAATGTTTTGAGAAAAATGATGATATTGCCCCCGGGATCTGTACATATCAGAATGCATTAATTTGACAAGTAAAAAGACATTAAAAAGAACTGGTCTAACTACAGCTCCATTGTAAATAAAAATTAAAGTTCATTAATTATACTCTTCGACTTGGGTATTTTGCTCATCAAAGCATTATTTAAATAATGCAAATAGCTTACATTTTGTTTAGGCCAGGTAATGGGATAAAATGTATACTTCTGTGTTACTTGTACCAGATGGACTCATTGGAGGAAATTGAAGTGATTGCACAAAACTTTAATAAATTGACTACTTGTGAGGTTAAAGCCGCACTACCAAGATATTTTTTCTGCTACCTCTATACATTTTTTTTGGTTGATATACCTTTAATCGTCGTATTCATTATTACAAATCTTACTGCCTCTATATACCTCTATATACCTCTGTACTATTCACTTGACATAACAAATCATAAAATCCGTCGTATTCAAAATATAAACAAATATATACAACATAATATTACAAAAATACAAAAATATAAACAATCAAATAGACAATAAATACAAAAATACAACATACAAATATATACAAAAATATAAACAATAAATACCAAATATAAAAAAATAAAAATAACAGACCGTCCCACGGTGGGGCGGTTTGCCCTCAACACTAGACCGCCCCACAGTGGGACGGTTTGGTTAGTTTTGTCAAAAAATTTGAAATTTGGTTATTAATAATATTTAATATTTTTGACTTCGCGGCTTCTGCGAAGATTTAAAAAAATATATATTTAACATTTTTTTATTATTAAAAAAAAACCCCGACTTCAATGAATTGTCTCCGCGATATAATCATGTGCATTTCTTTTTTTTAATTAGTTAATCTATAAATATGACTTACAAAGACTAAATTATCCTTCTATTTAACCATAATTTCAATACACTCAAAATGATCCTTTTATTCTCAGTCGTTGGATCTGAATCGACGGTCCACAAACATTATAAGAAAACCATAATCCGTGGACGCAGATATCAACCAATAAGAGACACGAAAATTAAAGGAAAAGGGAAAATCGTGGCTCTGCTTTTTTGAAGTAGAAACAATGGAAATGCACTCCACAAATCTTACTGCCTTATCATTTTGCCCTCATTTATATTAGCTAGTGCCAGGTGGAATTCGATCGATCTCCTTAATTCTCCAATTCGAATGTAACATGTGTCATTCAAAAGCGTACGTAGGTAAACTAAGTCGATCTAGGCTACATCAAACGCATTATCAGCAGATAGCCTTATCCGTGTGCTTTTCTTTAGTCGATGGAGTGTTTTTTTATTTTTTTTATTTTACTAAATTGCTGTCCTTTCTTTTTTAAATCGTTGTCGACTTTTATGAGGAACAATTTTCTAGAAGGATTCTTCTTTTTTGAAACCCAAGAACGATTCCATCGCGACACGCAGTTAATATGCCACCTGCAAGGAGATCTACTTTGATTACGTGTTATGCTTTATTAGATGTGATGTGATGATAAAATACACATTCAATTTAGGTGTCCAATTTTTGCATAGGTCGAATAATATCCAAGTGTTTCAATACCATATGCTGTCTTGGCAAATAATGGAGAACCAATGTCTGTTTGTGAAAACCGAGGTAGTGGCCCTCTTTTATACTCATAACAGGGATGACCATCAACGAGTTAGGTCCGATGTAATTTTAGCATAATCTTGACTTATATATCACGGGGTGCTTCGACTCACCGTGTCTGAAGATTATCACATGTGACATGTTGATTTTTTTATTAACAAAAATTCTAAGTTGCTAGAAGTCCTGATTTGTTAGTAATATCCCATATTAAATAAAAAGTAATTGAAATATCCACATTTTTTGAAGAATTTTAAATATGCTCAAACCGTCTTCGGCAACTGGGAAAAGAATAGGACCGTCGAGATTTTCGACGGCCTGATATTTTTTTTATCTGTGAAATAGGCCTTATAAGAGATGTTTCTCTCTCCTCCCTCTCCCAACTCACTCAAATCCAACAAAAGAGAAAAAAGAAGAAGAGGAAGAGGAAGAGGAAGAGAAGATGTGATTTCAGAGGCAAAAAATATGAACAGTAACAACTGAGATAAATCATCCAATTGTGCCGTAGCGAGAGTAGGGTCAATAAGTGGCCAATGTAGAAATGAGGGAAAAAAACTATCAAGTATGCTTTAGGAATAAAAATAACTGTCAAGTCTGTTTTATGAAGGAACTTTTTAGGCGGCTGATGATGCTCTAACATATAGTGACAATCACTATATTTTCTTACGAAAAATGGCATAAAGTGAACGAAATGTAGCCATTTTACCGATTTATTTACAGCAAATGTATTTTTGAGTCATTTTAGCAAGTTTTGAAGAAAGTTGCGTATTTAGGCCAAAAACATAGCAAAAATGTCATATTTTGGTGATTATTGAAAATGACATTAATTCAAGACATTATATAGTGTATGCAACAACTTACACGAAGTGCAGAACATTCAAAATGATATAATTTTATGAAAATACACTAAGTCAGGAAGGCATGCAGGTTCCACCTATACCTCATGCGGCATAGCTCAGAGGCCACACGATCTGTGGACTGTTTTTCCAAGCCATTCGATTGGTAGATCTCAACCGTAGATCAAAGTTTTCTAGAAGGTTCTACCTTTTGACCGGCCACACTATTTTTATATGAAGTCTTCTTGAAGAAGCACTATTTTTGGAGTGATATTTTTAACTCAAACATGATAGATCATGGGTGGACCCCATGTCCCTCATGATCTCCACTACTCTCACTACTCTTTAGAAAATACTATAAATACCTCTCTTGTAATATAATTCAGTGTGCATGTTTACATGTGATTAAGTGCAGAATTATAACCACAATCCTCATTGTTAGAAAATGTTTGGAGTACTAGGGAGAAAGGTGAAACCCTTTGAAGCTAAGGCAAGGAGGTGTCATCTAACGAGGCAAGGATCTTCTTCTTCGAGATGGTTGTAATCTGTGTGCTCATATTTTATTTTCTTTTGCCAGGGTTTTGAATAGCTAAACCTCTCATCTCCAGGTGAGGGTTGAACTAGATTCTTTAATAATGGTTTGATACTTTGTGTTGAACTAGATTCCTTAATAATGGTTTGCATTGAATTCCTTTTGTAATTTAATTTTTTTTATAATATCCGTGCATACATAGTTATATCTACTATATGCCAATAACCCTCCACATACCAATCGGTGCGTAGTCGTTGCATCATTATGTGAGAATGATAATGCATTGTCAATACTAACACTTCGCCTAACAAAGCCTGGAAGATGTTCAAAGACTAGGATTATAACCCAAGCAGCTCTCTTGGCGGGATAAAGTAAATATCATCTTGGGCTAAGTTTGGTCGCTCTACGGACAACCCAAACTTAGCCGGAACAACATTAGGAAAAATCTAGATTAGGTGGGAGATTTGGGATATTTCAACTACAGGGTAATTTAAGGAAATAATATAATTTCATACTTAAAATATTTTTAATCTTGGTAGCCCAAAAGCCAATCAGAAGATCGGAAAACCTTTCTAAAATGAAGAATAGAACACCAGGATACCTTGCGGGTAGTGACAGTGCCGCATGTGGGAGTAGCCTACTGATAATCTATACCGCATATGGCAAGGACAGCTTCCCTTTTAAGTCTTTTTTTTCTACCCATAATACTAAACGGTGCAAGTAATAATACTAAACGGTCCAGAACTTGCACCAGTTCAACATGTTTTAGTCCTTTTAAGTCTTTTAAGTCTTTTTTTTTAAAGCCTCCCTTTAATTTTAAATCTTTTTCAAGTTCAACATTTTTTTTTCCTTTGAATTTGCACCAGTTCAAAGGAAAGAAGTAAAAAAAAAAGAAAAAAAGAAATGAGACAGAGAGATACCTTGCTCCACAGAGGAAAGCATCATCAACGAAAAACCAAATACGTACTAGTATTGTTTATATCCTTGAACGAACCTCGATCCAATGAAGACAGAGGGTAACCTGGTATTTTTTACATATCCTCCAATCACCCATTCGCTTTGATTTAACAAATAAATTATTTCTCTTTCCTTTTTTTATGCATTGCTCACAGGTGTGGCCAATGGGACACTGAATTAGTGGAAAGTCATGAAAACTATATTCGCTGTGTATAATGCTTTCCCATGGAAAGTGAAAATCCGTATGTGTTTTTGTCTTGCACTGATTATTATGCTTTCCCAACATGCATTGTCGGCACTTTAACTAGCATCTTTCTTTATCCCTGTCAAATAAAGAAATACAATAATGTTAATTGACAGTTGACACGCAACAAAAATTGGCTATACATAATTAAGATGTAAAGCGAAATTTGCTAAAAAAAAAACGAAATCTTGAAGTTCTGTCATTTTATTCCTGTCCTTCCTATTCGCTTTTAATTAACAATAATGTTTGAGCCTGCTGAACCATCATAAAAAAAGAAAAAGATAATACCATCTTTTTGTCGGCATAGCATGATAACTTCTGTCTAATATATATAGTAAGCCTAGTTATTTAGATAAACTCCAAAATGTTAAGTTACTATCAACCTTGTGCGCATATTGGGCCTTTCAATAAAGCATCAAAATACCTAGCCCACACCCTGAATAGTAATATTATTACATGGTCTTGCGCTAATAATTATGTTTTGCACTCTTCAAAATTTCAACCAGAGATTAGCTCGTTGCACAATCCTATAAGATTGTTACAAGAAATATAACTGTTTATTTTCTTTCTGCTTTTGGTACTTATTGATAGGTTAAATAAATATGTTAGATTTATTTTTTGAAAATGTTAAGTAATTAGATTTCTTTTTGAATATGTTATATTTTATTTTTCAAAATTCGGATTTATTTTTAATGGGTTAAAAAAATAGGTTAGATTTATTTTTTTAAATGTGAAGTAATTAGAATTATTTTTGAATAGGTTAAATTTTTTTTTCCGCATGGCATGCTAACTTCGGTCAAATATAGTTATTGTCTATATTTTTTTTATTGCATAGTAAGCCTAGTCAATTAAATAATCTCCAGAATGTGTAGTTACTAGCAACCTGTGCGCATGTTGGGCCTTTTAATAAAGCGGCATCTAATACCAACGTTTCAGTTTCTCACTTGACATCATAAAAGTAGGAATATGAAACGCATTGTGCTCTAACATATGAAACGCCGGAGGTAATCCGGGGAAGATAGCATAGGACCACGTTCGTGGGTCCCAACCAAGAGAACAATGACAGTTACCACAAGAACGCATATTCAAGATTAATGTTAAAAACAAGTGTGCCCGCGTGGAACGTGTGAGTATCCATTGAGATATCTCATATATTGTGTGACCGACGTGTCCAATGACTATTCGGGGATAGCGCAGGGTGCAGTATTTACTTGAGCTTTGACATTTGTGCAGAACGTATATGAACGGTTGAGATTTTCCATGAAGTCACGCAAAATATGAGATATCTCAAACGATGTGAATTCGCGCGGGACTATGATGTTTATTTTTATAAGAAGCAGGAGCAGGATCCAATGAACACTGCAAATCTGACTGTTCACTTCAACCGTTAGATGCTGATCTGTTCATAATCTGATTGCTGTTCAATAGAGGTGTTAAAAGTGAATGCCGCCCAGGACTATTGATATTAAGTGCAGCTGGATTGAATCAATGAATTATTGATGTAAATTTCAATTTAATCTGTTTAAAATAATTTTTTATTTTTATTTTTGACTATATATCTACGGAGTTTTCCCATCTGTGATATTAAATGTCTTACATATTCATCTCTTTTGTACATTTTTGTACCAATATAGGGAGTCCATGCCTACAAGCTGCAATTCAATAAAAAATATATATCCGAATCGAAATATTCTTTATCTTACTCGATTTTGAACAAATTTAATAATTACAATAACTTAACAGTTTATCCGGACTCTATCTCAAGCCCCTAGTGAATTCTACTTGCCTTTTTTTTTTTTTCCTATCTTATCAGATTTTTCACTGATTTGTCCTGCCTCTGGTAGGCAGCATGTCAAATAATTTGAATTCAACGTGAATTTATTTTAAGTTTTAACTTTTACAATATGATGAAGCATCAGAAACTTTTTATATAAAGAATACATTCCTAAAATTTATTTAGCTTCTTTTAGCCTTTTTTATTTTTAATTCTCTTCATTTTTGCAACGTGTTGTTTATATATGGACAAAAAATATCAATGAATTATAAGATATGATAAATATCAATAATAAAAATCTAAACATGATGTTGGTATTTTGTTATAAGTTTAGGGACTTATGTGTGAAATTAGAATATTGAGTAATCATAGGGACTAGATTGCATATGTATGCAATATATCTAACTAAGGGTTCATTATTATAAAAATTTAAGAGAGACATTTTAGCATTATTCTCCAGTTGGTATCAGAGCCACTGTTGAAGCCTAGGGTTGGCATCCAAATTCGTGCAAGGCCAGATCCGCCTCACCGGAGCCGCTGCTGCCAGATCCGACCACCTGCGCGCCACCAGGGGCCCTCCGCCCACCGCCTGGGACTCTCTGCCGCCGCCAGGGGCTTTCTGCCGCCTCCAGGGTGGTTTGCTCCGCCGCCAGGAGGTCGTCCATCTCCGCCTGTGACCTGGCCGGAGTCTAGGCACCAGATCCGCCGCCAGCAGCCGCCGACAGCCACCAACAGCAGCCGGTTTCTCCCTTCTCTTCTCGTTTTTTGGTCATTTAGTCGGTTTCTTTGTAGGCCGACACTTCATTCTTGTTTTTTGTGTGATTGATTTGGCCGGCATGGGGGGCCGTTACCCCACGATACCTGAGAAGCGGGGTTAGGATGGGTTGATCGGATTCTTGATCGGGTTTATCGGAGCTCGAACCTTGATGAGAATTTGATCTTGAGAGTGCAAGATCAGGTCAAATGGAAGAAGGGGATGCGAGCAAAGATAAGGATCCGGGTCTCATGAAAGAGGCCTTTGCAAAGCTAAGTGGTGATGAGATTGCAGCTTTTCTGCGTGCATTCAGCTTAGCCTCCAGTGTGAATGCACCGAAGCCAGCACTGGCACCAAGGGTGGAGCTTCCACCGATTGATGTGAAACTGGATGGTCCAGCTTCGTATCTGAGCTGGTCGCATCGGGTGAGGTATACTCTGGTAGGGAGGAAGCTAGAGGGGTACCTGACTGGGGCAATTACTTAGCCAGATGAGGGCACTCCGGCATGGGAGGAGTGGAGGTCTACCCACATGCTGGTATACATCTGGCTTCTGAGCTCGATGACCCCGTTGATCGCAGCCAATGTGGATGGCATTGAGGATGTGAGGTGTGTCTGGGAGAAGCTGAGGAAGACGTACGATGGAGTGGAAAACAATCTGAGGTTCTATCAGATTCTGAATGATATCTGGGCTTGTGTCCAGGGGGAGAGGACAGTGCAGGAGTATGCTATAGAGTTGGATCGCTTATGGCTGGATCATGATTATTGCACGAGGTCACTCTCCTGCCTTGAGCCTGCGTGCAGGAAGACAGAGCTTTGCATGCGTGGCAGGACCATGGGATTCATTAGGGGATTGGCTCCAGTCTTCGAGTCAAGGGCTGCGATGGTGCTCGCACAGCCGAAGTTTCCCTCACTTGAGGAGGCAGTGTCCGCGATGATACAGGAGGATACCCGATTGAGGCTACCGGCTGGGCCTGGGGGACTTCCAGGAGTGAAGTTAGCCATAGCTGCCGCCAATCCGGGCAACTCCAGGTCTAAAGGTGAGACCCGAGAGTGCTACAACTGTGGAGAGGTAGGTCACCTGAAGTCAGCTTGTAATAAGCCACTAAAGGTGAAAAACTCAGGAGGACGTGGTTAGTCTGGAGATCGTGGTCGCGGCCGTAGTCGCAGAGGAGGTGGAAGAGAGGGCTACCGGGCAAATCTGATGGTAGCAGAGGAAGAGGAAGAAGAGGGTGAGCTAGAAGATGATCTTTCTGCGGAGGATCAGGAGCTCCTGAAACAGTACTCGCAGTAGCTCAGGAAGAAGCAGAGAGGCGCAGCAAGGAGTGCATCCACCTCGGGTAACATTGCTTCTTATGCTCATTCAGCCACAGGTACTTGTGGCACTCACGCTCTTGCCTCTATACCTACCACTAGATCACCTTGGATCGTTGATTCTGGTGCCTCTAGACATGTGACGGGTACTGCTGGGGAGTTCTCTTCCTATACTTACCTGGCAGTCCCTGAGAGTATTCAGACAGCCGATGGCACGGCTCAGCCCGTGGTAGGTAAGGGTACTGTGCGATGTACCAATTCTCTGACTTTGTCCAATGTTTTGCATGCTCCTTCTTTTCCTGTGAATCTCTTATCCATAAGTGATATTATTCTCCAACTAAAATGTGTCGTTTCTTTTGATATTCCCAAGGTGATCTTCCAAGAGAAGGGGACGGGCAGGAGGCTTGGGACTGGCACGTGGCATAGCGGCTTATGGTACTTGGATAGAGAGGGGATGGACTCAGCCCTTTCATCTATGGTTGAGAGATCTGAAAGAGTTGGGAGTAGTGTGGAGGACTTACTGTTGCTTCACCACAGGCATATGGGCCATCTTCTTTTAGTCTTTTGAGTCGATTGTATCCCTTTTTGTTTGAAAAAGCTAAGAAAGAAAGACTTGTTTGTGATGCTTGTGAGTTTGGCAAGCACACCAAGAGTTCATATGTTAGTTCTGGTAGTAGGAGCTCCTGTATTTTTGATTTGGTACATTCTGATGTATGGGGACCTTGTTCCACAACTTCTGTGAATGGATTTAGATATTTTGTGACTTTTATTGATTGCTTCTCTCGTGTGACTTGGATTTATTTGATGAAAAACAAGAATGATGTGTTTGCTTGTTTTAAAGATTTCCACAAAGGGGTTCAGACGCAATATGGGGCTGTAGTGAAGGTGTTGAGGTCTGATAATGGGACAGAGTACACGAATACTGTGTTCCGAGAGTATTTGTCAGCTTAGGGAATCCAGCATCAAACCACGTGTCCATACAAACCTGAGCAGAATGGGGTTGCAAAAAGGAAGAACATACATCTCCTTGAGGTGGCAAGGAGTATGATGATCTCGATGAATGTGCCAAAGTACTTGTGGGGGCAAGCAGTCCTGACAGCCTGCGATGTTGATAAACAGGAGGCCCTCACGAGTACTTGAGTGGAAATCCCCGTTTGAGATATTAAAAGGTGAGAATTGTAATATTCTTCCTTTGAAAATATTTGGTTGTGTATGCTTCGTGCAGGACTATAGACCAAATGTGGGCAAACTGGATCCGAGGGTGGTCAAATGTATCTTTGTGGGATACTCAGCAACCCAAAAGGACTATGTGTGTTGGAGCCCTGTGGAGAGGAGGTTGTTCACCAGTATGGATGTCACATTTAGAGAGCACGAACCATACTACTCCTCTCAGGTCACATCACCATTTGGAGACTCGCTCGATACAGAGGGTATGAGGCGAGAGGGGAAGAGTAGCAGCAGTGGTAGTGAGAGTATGGTCAGTGTGGGGAATGTCCCATGTCCGGTTGTGGATGTGGAGAAGTCGACCATTGTGTCGGAACAGGAACAGGAGGGGAATGATTCTGACATTGGTGGAATTCAGGCTCAGGGGGAGCTGAGAGTGTACACGAGGAGAAGGAAGCAGAATGAGGGGATCGTACCTACAGTGCCACCGTTTGTGCCAAGTCCCTTGTCCCTGCCTTCCCCGACTCCTGAAACACCTACACAATCCACCACAGGTGATATGATTCCTCTCTCTACTCCTCCTACTCCCCTATCGAGAAGGAGGACCACTCGCAGCAATGCGGGACACTACTACAAAAAACCACTTCCTACACTGTAGGTTATACACGGATTTCCTCTATTTCTTAAAAATTCGTGTAGGAAAGTAGATTTTTAAATATCTCTAAGAATTCTACACAGATACTTACATAATAATTCGTGTTTAATTCTCTGGGGAACAGTCCGTGTTGACAAGGAGGTTTTGTACACGGCTCATTAAATAAATATCTGTGTGCAATATAGGGAGAGCTACACGGATTTGTTATAATATATCCATGTAGGATGGACTTTCCTACACGGTTTTATAGATTGTTATCCGTGTGTAATAAGTAATAGAGCTACACGGATTTCACACTAAAAATCCGTGTAGGAAAGTCCATTTTAGGGTTTTAATACTTCTTCCAGCGCCGTTTTGATCACTCTCTGTCCTCTGGTTGGCTGGAAACTGATTTGTGTTGCGTTTGGATCTGAGATTTCTGATTTTCTGGTGATTTTCTTCTCTCTCTTGCTCAAGTTAGTAATTGGTCTTCTTTTTTCTTTAATTTTCTGTTATTTTCTTATTATTGCACATTTAAGGTTTAGGGTTTGATTAATTGATGCATGCATGGTTGTTTTTATTTGTTAATTAGAATAATTGGTGTATTGTTATCCAATAACCGACCTATTAATATGATTTTAGGTCCATGCCCGTTCAAAATTAATCCAATAGGGATTAATTTTGGATAGTCCCCGGTTTGGGACTGCTCTTTGAATATTGTGTCTTATTTAGGATGTGAACACATGTTAGCGGAGTTTAATTAGTATTTGAGAAAAGTTCGACAGTATTTCTTTTTATTACTCCTACGAGTATGTGGTCTTTACGCATACTTGGGGAGTTAAGGGGAAATGCTGCCGAATTTTTCTCAAATACTAATTAAACCCCGCTAACATGTGTTCACATATGATGCACAATATTCAAAGAGTGGGTTAGGATTGTAAACCGGTCCTTTGTAAGCCAATAATTAATTCGTCATAAGTTACATATATGTCTACCCTACACCATGACTAATTAATTGAAATGAATTTTTTAATTTAATTTACAGATGGATCGAAGTAGGATGCATGAATTGCGGCGAGATAGTGAAGAATATTTGGTTCGCATTGAAGAGTTTTTACAATTTGTGGAGAGTTATAGAGTTGATAAAAGGGGTGCCAACATTTTGTGTCCTTGTAGGGACTGTAAAAATTGTGTAGGATTTGGGGACTCGGAAGTAATTAGAACTCATTTGATTTGTCGGGGATTTAAGAAAAGTTATACATGTTGGTTCATGCATGGCGAGAAAATTGGAGAAAGTAGTGGTACCAATATAAATTGTGAAGATAATGATGAGAATGTAAATTTTTTTGATAATGAAGAACTTGATTGCAACGATTCCGATGATTATGAGAATCTCGAAAATTTTGATAATGTTGGATTCGAATGCAGCGACGATGACGATATTACAGTGAATATTGATGAAAACGTAGAACATGAGAACAATGACAATCTAGAGGACTTGTTACGTGCTGTGGGACATGAAATTGGTGATAAATATTATGATAAATTTGAGTATTTGAAGGATGAATCCAAAAGGCCGCTGTATCCTGGGTGTGCCAAATTTACAAAATTGTTAGCTGTGTTGAAATTATTGAACTTAAAAGCAGACCATGGTTGGAGCGATAAGAGTTTCACGTCCTTATTAAAGCTTTTACGAGAAATGCTCCCAGATAACAACGATTTACCCTTCTACAATTTATCAGGCGAAGAAGTTGATCTGTCTAGTGGGTTTGAAGATCGAAAGAATACATGCATGTGCGAATGACTGTGTATTGTATCATAAAGAGTACGAGACCATGCATGCATGTCCTAAATGCAGTGTTTCGCGGTATAAACGTAAGGGCGATGACACTGATGCATTTAATACTGAAGAAAATAAGAGGCGGCCTCCGGCAAAGGTGCTGTGGTACTTGCCGATAATTCCGAGATTCAAACGGTTATTTGCAAATACCAAAGATGCCAAATTGTTGCGCTGGCATGAAGAAGAGCGCAAAAGATACGGGAAGCTAAGACACCCGGCTGATTCTCCCCAATAGAGGAACATCGATAGGCACTTCAAAAAATTTGGTTCCGACCCGAGAAACCTTAGGATTGTGGTGAGCACAGACGGAATGAGTCCGTTTGGAAGCATGAGCAGTTAGCACAGTACTTGGCCAGTTCTATTATCTATCTACAATCTGCCTCCATGGTTGTGCATGAAATGCAAGTATATAATGATGTTATTATTGATCCAAGGACCCAGACTACCCGGAAATGACATAGATGTATATCTCGCACCATTAATTGAGGACCTCCAAAAATTATGGAAGGATGGCGTCCCGATGTGGGATGCGTACAGTAAAGAGGTCTTTAAATTGCGGGCCATGGTATTTTGCACCGTAAATGATTTCTCCGCATACGGCAATTTTTCGGGTTATAGTACTAAGGGTGCAAAAGCGTGCCCTATCTATGAAGATGACACGCAGGTGCTGAGGTTGAAGCATTCTAAAAAGAATGTTTTCATGGGTCATCGTAGGTTTTTCCCCGTGAATCATCCATACCGTAAACAGAAGAAGGTATTCAACGGAAAAAATGAGCTCGGAGTGGCACGTCGTCCATTGGACGGGAATGCTGTCTTCAAGCGGATTGAAAGCCTTGATATTGTCTTCGGAAAATGTGCCAAAGCACCACCGAAAAATATTTGGAAAAAGAAGTCCATATTTTAGGAGCTACCGTACTGGGAATTTTTAGAAGTGAGACACTGCCTCGATGTCATCATGTTGAAAAAAATGTGTGCGACATTTTGATTGGCACATTACTGAACATCCCGACCAAGACTAAAGACGGTATTAAAGCTCGAAAAGACCTGGTGGAAATGGGAATACGACATAAGCTTGCACCGCAGGATAGAGGGAAGCGCGCATACCTACCCCCGCAATTTGCACAATGTCGAAGATCGAGAAAGAAAGCTTTTGTAAATGCCTTCACAGTATTAAAGTCCCATCAGGGTATTCTTCGAATATTAAGAAGCTGGTGTCAATGAAGGACCTGAAATTGGTATGAAATCCCACGACTGTCATGTTTTAATGACACATATGATTCTTGTTGCAATTCGGGGCATTTTACCGAAGGCCGTTCGGCAAACCATTACGAAGCTTTGTTTTTTCTTCAATGCAATTAATTCGAAGGTGATAGACCCGCTTAAATTGGACGCTTTGCTAAAAGAGGTCGTCGTTACTCTTTGCCATCTTGAGATGTATTTTCCACCTTCTTTTTTCGATGTTATGGTTCACCTTGTTGTTCACCTTGTGAGAGAAATTAAGATTTGTGGTCCTGTTTTTCTGCGGTATATGTATCCATTTGAGAGATACATGGGCATTTTGAAAAAATACGTAAGGAACCGACATCGGCCTGAAGGTAGCATTGTCGAAGGATATTCCACGGAAGAGGTGGTCGAGTTTTGCACGAATTACCTGACCGGTGTGTGTCCTATTGGTGTTCCACAATCTCGATACGAGGGTCGGCTACAAGGAGTAGGGACAATCGGTTTTAAAGCCATAGTTCCTGACGAAGATGAACTACAAAAGGTACATTTTATTGTACTACAGCACATTACAGATGTCGCTCAAGGGAACTACACGAGAAGTCAGAAGTGTCTTAATAACGAGCACAATCGTTCTTTTGTAGGATGGCTGAAAGAAAGAGTGAAATCACACCCTGTAAATGAAATAGTTAGGCTGCTGGGCCAAGGACCCCAAATTGTGGTCAAAACATTCCAAGGATACGAGATTAACGGATATACATTTTACACTAAATTACAAAGTGATAAGAGCGCGACGCAAAATAGCGGGGTGACGTTGGTGGCGGCCGCTCAAGAATTCAGTAGATCCGGGGATGCCCGGCCTGTAATAGCATCGAAGTCATATTACGGTGTTATTGAAGAAATCTGGAAGCTCATTTACAGCCCTCGCCTAAGCATTCCCTTGTTTCGGTGTCGATGGGTCGAAGACCGAGGTGTTAAGGTTGATAACAACGGGTTCACACTCGTTGATTTGAACAAAGTCAGGTATGTTGACGATCCGTTCATACTCGCCAAGCAAGCCACACAGGTCTTCTATGTCACTGACCCGAGTGATGCTAGGTGGAGCATCGTGCTATCGGGAAAAAGAAGGATTGTTGGGGTCGAAGACGTCATCGACGAAGAAGAGTACGACAAGTTTGAAGAGATACCTCCATTTTGTACCGACATGCCAACCGAGGCACCAACAATTGAAGAACAAGACGAAGCAAACTACATGAGATCCGACCACAACGAAGGATTATCGGCCAATGTTCAAAAAGTGAAAAAAAAAAAAAAAAAAAAAAGCCAATGTATAATTTTTTTTAAATTAAACTTGAGACTTTTCATATTATTTTTGATGAAATATTTTTCAATGTAATCGTTTTTTGTTAGATAATTAGATAATTTGAATTTATGGTCGTTGTTAGTTGTTCTGTTTGAAATATATAAATTAGTTGTTGTTAGTTGTTAGTTGTTAACAAATATATAAATATATATTTCAGATTAATTTCATATATTCATAATTTTATATATCATAATTTTAAAATTTGAATCATATCAATTTCACATCTTCCTACACGGATTTTTGTCAAAAAACCATGTAGGAAACACATGGAGCTACACGGTTTTTAACAAAAATCCGTGTAGGAATATGGCTTTCCTACACGGATTTGGGTCAAAAAACCGTGTAGGAAACACATAGAGCTACACGGATTTTTGTTAAAAACCGTGTAGGAATATGGCTTTCCTACACGGATTTTGGTTAAAAACCGTGTAGCTCTATGTGTTTCCTACACGGTTTTTTGACCAAAATCCGTGTAGGAAAGCCAGAAAATGATATAATATCTCTCCCAAAAATTTTCAAGTCCCAACTCTTCCCTCTGATTTTGAAAAGGCTTGAGAAATCTGGTGCCCTCTTTGCCGCCGGTTAATATAGATCTTCTTCCTCCCTTGGTAATAGACTTCTCTTCTCTCTTTATCTCTTGTTTTTCTATTTGCATTTCTCACTTCAAAGGATCACCATTGTTATGCATGCTAAGCCCTACACGGTTTTTCTTTTTGCATTTCTCTTGGTGAATTAGGTCTTCTCCTCCCTCTCTTGCTGCCTCCCTAACTGCCTCTCTTCTGCTTCTCTTGCTGCCTCTCTTGGTGCCTCTAAGGTAATCATCACTCTCCATAGTAGGGTTTAGGGGTTTATCCAACAATTTCGGGTTTAGGTTTTGATTGTGAAATTAGTGAAATTAGTGTAATTTGATTAGGGTATAGAAATTGTTGGGGTAAATTTATTAGTGTAATTAGTGTAAATTCGTGTTTAGGTTCTGTTTAATTAGTTTAATTAGTGTACAGTCGGGTTTAGTGATTATTGTGAAATTTAATTGTTGCCAAAAATTATAGAGTTCATTTTTGAATAAAAAAATTGATTGTGAAATTAGTGTAATTGATTGTGGAATTGTAATTAGAATACAAATATAGATTTTAAAAAATATAGAGTTCATTTTTGAAATTGTAGAGTTTGATTTTGGAAAAATATAGATTTAAAAAATTAATTAGATTAAAAAATTAATAGGGTTTTTTTTATAGTTGTAGCAATTTTAAAAAAATAATAGGGTTTTTTATAGAGTAATATAAAGTTTTGTAATTTATTGTACCAAAATTGATTTAAAAGTTTGGTAATTTATTGTACCAAAATTAAAAAATTATTGTACCAAAGTTTGATCGTTTTCTAATTTTTGTTTGTAGAATAATGTCACATTCGGGTGATCATTTCAGCAATCCTGGAGACGAGGACATGCAAGGTACATCTCAGTCAGCCTCGTCACAAAGAAGGAAGCGAGGTCCGACCAAGTGCAAATCCACAGCAGAGGCGAAGTAATTTTTCATCGAGTTCACCGACGATGGCAATCCGACGGTGGCAAACCATTTGCCGTACTCAAATTGGGTGAGCAATCTCGCAAAGGAGAAAGTCGACATTAGGGTAGAGAGCTGGAAGAAGGTAACTAAAGACGATAAGGAAGAATGGTGCCAAATGATTAAGGTAATATGATTATATTTAAATATTTCAATTTGATTGTTGTTAATTAGAGTGAGACACGGATAATTATTTGCTGTCAATCAGGCTCAATGGAACATCAAGAATGACAACAATGACCAACGGAAGTCGAAGACCTTGAAGATAATGAATGAGGGGTGGAAGCAACATAAGAGTACTCTTGTGACGGAATAGATGAAGAAAGGGAGGAGTCCGGTCGGGTACTATGAAAAGGTGACACAAGAGATATGGGATGAGTTTGTTGCCATGAAATCCACATCCGAGTTCATGGTAACTAAATTTATAGAGTTTTAACTATTTTAAAAATCGATCGGTTGTTATATTTTAACTAACAATTTGTTTTGCTTTTATTTTTGAAGGAAAAGAGTGAAAGGGGCAGGAGGACTGTTGGCATGAACAAGTACCCGCACCATTTAGGGTCAGGCGGGTACGAGGGTAAGTCGGCGGAATGGAAGTCCGTGCTGGATTCAAACAAAGATTCTGACTCACTCATGGTAATAATCACGAATCCCCGAGGCACGAATTGGCTCATGGCAAGGTCTGAGATTACCGCTGACGGGAAGATCCGACTGCCTCAAGAGTTGCAACCCGTGGCTCACAAAATGGTAAGACATTTTTGTCATAACCCTGAGTCATTAAAAAAAAATTATAGCTCACTCACTTTAATTATTCTTTTGTTGCATTCATTTCTTTTATTAACAGTTGCAACTAGAGGAGGAGGTCACGTCGGGTGTCCGGACCTGTTTGAGGGAGAATGACTCGTTGAATCAAATGCTTGATAATCTGGAGCACCCGGGTCGGGTAAGGGGTGTCGACGTCTACAAGGGTTTCAAGGATGTTTTCCATTCAGAGAAACCCAAGCGAAGATCGCGCACCAAAGCCACCGAGGAAGAGAGAGATGCGCGGCTCTGCCGGGAAATCCAAAAAGAGTACGAGGTGAGGATGGTGGAGATGGAAGCAAGGATTGTAACCCAGGTGAGATCTCATCAGTTTACACACCCATCCGAGCAAGGACCCCCTATTTCGCCGGGAATTCGGCGCAGCAGTCAAGCATCTGGGAACTGCGAGGACGAGTTTGATAATATGAAGGTAATACCTACTATTCATAGTCTAAAAGCAATTACTATTGCTTCGTAAGCTTAGTATAAAATATTCAATCTTAATAATAATTGCAGGTGGCCACCAAATGCGACTTGGTCATTTGGAGCGGTACGGTGCCTATTACAGTTGGCAAGGGTCTCGTAATTCCAAATCAGTCGATTGTGCACAATGCTCCGGTCGGGCGCAGCTATGTATGCGTGCAGGTCGACTCTGTGGAAACACAATGGCTTAGGCTCCCTCTTCCTGTCCCAACCGAGGAAATGTTTGTTATGGATGACACCCGTGAGTCATTTATCCGTGGCCCAAGAATCAGATCATTCTGGATCAGGTAATATCTAAATTATCAATATCTCTTGTTACATTAAAAGCTGATCTTTTTAAATACTTGAAAATAAATTTTTAAATTTGATGCATGCGTAGGAGGCCCATTTGTCACCGGTACGGGGGTACAGCGGGATGGTCGGCGCGACCGATGCCCTGGTAGAGACTGATGCTGGAGTCCAGGCTGAGGCGCCAGGACCTGCAGACCGCTGTGTGGTTAGTCCCGAAGAATACGAGAATTTGCCTCTCGATTGTCAGCGTCTCCACGACTGCTTGATGCTGGCACCTGAAGGCAAGAACGACATCTTCATCCCGATCCCACCTGGGATGTTCCTGCACGACGGCTGACATATCGTGATTAATTTCGAAGACTTCAAGGACTTCCTATATGCCAAGGGCCGCGATAGATGGCTCGATTGCTCATTCCTCACAATTTTCGCCATGTAAGTTGCCTTCCTTTATTTATATATTGTATAGCACTCGAATATATATTCAAAATGTAATGATCTTTCAGGAAGCTGCTCCGAACCTGCGAAGCATGGACGCCCGATGATAAGTTAAACAAGACTGTAATTCTTGGATCCCGGAAAACTCAATGCCGCTGTGCTAATAGATCAACCTAACCAATGTGTCGATTACATGTGCTATGCGATACACCATTGCCAAATAGATGACAAGACATTTATTCTCGTGCCATACCACCAGGGGTACGATTCTAACTTTCAAATTTTTTCTATATTTTCAATTAAATAATTATAAAAAAAATTAAATGTAATTATAATTGTGTTTAAATTTCTACAGCACACACTGGTGTTTGTTCGTCATCATTCCGGCTGCAAATAGGGCTTTTATCATGGATTCTGCAAGGCCAAAAGGAATCAAACCACAAGATTGCAGAGACATCTGTCCCTTTGTAGAACAGTAAGTAATATATTTTCATTAGGTTTGATTTTTTTTCTAATTGTAATTAAATTGTCAAATGAAATTGCTAAATACAGTCACGTAATTTTGTTAGGGCTTGGAGCAAATATGTTAAAGAAGGAGTGCAAGCAAAAGGAAGAGGGGTCGCGAAAGAGAAATTCAAAATTGAGTGGTTACTGGTGAGCTTATTATACAAAAAAATTTTAACTTAAATTTTATAGTTGAAAAAAATATTTTCATTCTAACATTGGCCGATAAATGTAAATTTCAGTGCGCACGACTGCAGGAGGGTTGGGAGTGCGCTTATTACACAATGAATTTCATGATGGGTTGGATCGAAAGAGATCAATTTAAATTTCCAAAAGAGGTATGTAATTCACATTAAATATAATTTTAAAAATATCAATAATTCGATCCGTCTCTCGTTACTAACTCAAATTATAATTGTAGTATAACCGGTGCCAAGACGCTTACTCAACGGAGCAAATCGACAAAGTGAGAGGGATGTGGGCAAGGTGGTTTATTTCCCAATTTTGTACTCCACAATATGGATTTTTATAAACTAAATTTGTGTAATTATTAATTTTGAATTGTTATGTTGTTTTGCCAATTTATATCTGTTTTGGGGTTCTGTTTTGGGATTCTGTTTTGGGTTAAAAAAAATATTCTGATTTTATATATAATGGCTAGCAAACGTGGAGGCTAGCCAAAAACATAAAAAATACAAAAAAATAAAATTAAAATCATACACGGATATTTCAACAAATCCGTGTTAAAATTAAAAAAAAAATTTGTGATCTTCCTACACGGATTAATACTAAAAAGCCGTGTAGCTAGGGTATAGAGCTACACGGATTTTTAATAAAAAACCGTGTAGGAAGAAGTTTCATACACGGTTTTTCATTACAAAACCGTGTAGGATTAGTGTAATTGTACACGGATAAATGCTGGACTTTCCTACACTCCAGTATTGCACACGTTTCCAAATCCGTGTAGCTCTCCAGTTAAAGTCCGTGTACAAACTGTATTTTTGTAGTAGTGGGAGTTCCCCCTAATCGATATGGTTTTTCACATAACATTGCTCAGTTTGTCTCTTACTCTCACATATCACCTGCACATGGAGCATTCATTGCATCTTTGGATATTGTCTCTATTCCTAAGTCTTGGCAGGTTGCTAAGGAGGACCCAAAATGGAAAGCTGCCATGATTGAGGAACTTGAGGCCTTGGTGAAAAATAAAACTTGGAAGCTTGTGTCACTACCAGCAGGCAAGAAGGCGGTTGGGTGCAAGTGGGTCTTCACTGTGAAGCAAAATCTAGAGGGTCAGGTTGAGCGCTACAAGGCTAGATTGGTGGCGAAGGGGTATAGTCAGACTTATGGCATTGATTATGATGAGACCTTTGCACCCGTGGCGAAGATGAGCACAGTGAGAATGCTTGTTTCCTTGGCAGTGAATGGGGGTTGGAAGTTGCACTAGCTTGATGTGAAAAATGCCTTCCTTCATGGTGATTTGTTGGAGGAGGTGTATAAGGAGGTCCCACCAGGTTTTGGCACAAAGCAAACGGAGGGGAAGGTGTGCAGACTTGTGAAATCTCTTTATGGGTTGAAGCAATCTCCTCGAGTCTGGTTTGATAGGTTTAGGAGGGCTATGGTAGGCATGGGATATCGGCAGACCAATGCGGACCATACAGTGTTCTTTAGGCGACACCGAGTTCACATTACGATACTTGCAGTGTATGTGGACGACATGATTATCACCGGTGACGATGAGGGTGAGATTGCTCGGCTAAAGAAAAGATTGGGTGAGGAGTTTGAGGTGAAGGACTTGGGGCAACTGAGATATTTTCTTGGAATTGAGATAGCTCGTGGTGCAGAGGGGATAGTTTTATCTCAAAGAAAGTATGCGCTCGATTTGCTTACAGAGACAGGGATGCTAGGATGCAAACCTGCGGGGTGCTCCTATTGATCAAAAGGCCAAGCTGAGTGCTGAGGCAGGAGAGCCAGTTGACAAGGACAGGTACCAGAGGTTGGTGGGTTGCCTGATCTATTTGAGTCACACCCGCCCCGACATCTCTTTTGCAGTGAGTGTGGTGAGCCGCTACATGCATAATCCTAGGAAGGGTCACATGGATGCCGTGTACCAGATCTTGAGGTACCTGAAGACTGCACCAGGGAAGGGGTTGATCTTCAGGAAGAACGGGCATTTGAACATCGAGGGCTATTGTGATTCAGACTGGGCTAGTTGTGCAGATGACAGAAAGTCCACATCTGGGTATTGCATGTTTGTGGGAGGAAATTTGGTTTCTTGGAAGAGCAAGAAGCAATCAGTGGTTGCTAAGTCGACAGCCGAGGCAGAATACATGGCCATGGCATTGGGTGTAGCGGAATTGTTGTGGTTGAGAGCTTTACTAGTGGAGTTCAAGATGGACCAAGGGGGCAAATTGAAGCTGTGGTGCGACAGCAATGCAGCCATTAGCATTGCCAATAACCCTGTGCAGCATGATCGGACCAAGCACGTGGAGATAGACAGGTTCTTCATCAAGGATAAATTGGATAGTGGACTACTTGAGTTGGAATATGTAGCTACTGGTGAGCAAGTAGCGGACTGTCTCACTAAAGGTCTTAGTTTGTTAGATTTGTTGAGGTTTTGTGACAAGATGGGCCTAATGGATATGTTTCGTCCATAGGCTCATCTTGAGGGGAAGTGTTGGTATTTTGTTATAAGTTTAGGGACTTATGTGTGAAATTAGAATATTGAGTAATCATAGGGACTAGATTGCATATGTATGCAATATATGTAACTAAGGGTTCATTTTTATAAAAATTTAAGAGAGACATTTTAGCATTATTCTCCAGTCGTGATATAAGTCCAACATCTAAGATTTACTCTTTCTTAGGAAACAAATATTAACAATAGAAATTATACAGCATTCCATAGAAATCAATACAATACAATGATAAATGATAAAAATAAAAAAAATAAACATCAGTTCCATTATCATATATTATTATATATTATAGTATGAAATAGCACCTCAATTCGGCCTACGAATTCTTCTCATCCACTTGGTGAGGTCTGCACATTAATGTTTACCGTTAAAACAATAAATAGTAAACTAACAGTTGAAATTAATTATTCAATATTTATACAAATTAATCACATTAAAATTTATCATTAATCACCTGCGCTCATTCTTCATCACGCCAACTACTCCCATCCTTGTTGGGGAAGTTCTTGGGCTTGGGACATCCCACATATTCCAAATACTTTATATACTTAAATGAGCTCCTGACTTCATTCCAGTCGGTTGGAACCAACATTTTCAAGAACCTGAGGCGCAATATCTCCACTTTCCAGTTATCATGGCAAGGAATTTTCGTAAGGTTTCCACCTCTAATATATAATCTCCTCAAGTTTTTCAGTTCTTCATAATTCTGCAACTTTGATGCCTCGGTGTCAGGATAACACCTGATATCCAACTTTTCTATATTCTTTGGTAAAGAGCAGGGTGGTAACTCCTTGGACATATTTTCTTCCCATGTAATTGTCAATACCAAAAGGTTCTCAAGCAAATTAAAGCCCTGAAAAACTTCGGAACCCCAAATGCCTTGGGCAATTCTAATGCTAAGCTTCTTAAGGTACTTTAATTTGGATAGATCACCTAACCGACAAAATCGGTTATTGTTTCTTTCGCCGCCAACCACAAAACCCTTTAATACCTCTAAATTAGAGAGCTCAGAGACCCATTTTGGCATATGATCTACTAGGTAGCAATCTGTAATATCTAAAACCATCAGCTTATTGAACCAGCTAATTTCGTGGGGTAGTATCCATCTAATTATTTTTTCTTTTAATGTGGACGTTGGCTTTTGTGGTAATTTGTTCAAATTATAACAAGCCCCGAGGTCAAGTATCAGCAGGTTTTCTAGTTTTCCAAGTGATTCATGAACCTCTTTTAACCTCGAAATGCCTCGTAGGCTAACATAGGTTATCTTTTGTCCCATCTTCTTAAAGAAAGCGATATCATCGACCTCAATGTGATCTGTTGACATTGTTCTTTTCCCATTAGTTTCTTTGCCAAAGTTGACAAAATTTGTCTCTGTGGTACGCCAATTGCCAAGTTGAACTACCTGTAAGTTATGCTTGGTGCTGATTTCCTTCGAATTGAGGTACCTCTTGTCTAGATTTAGTAGTATTTTTGTATTGAACCAATCTCCAAAAAATGGCGAAATGAAGTGTTCCCTTTCCCCTATTTCATTATTCTCATTAGCGGAGAGCAACCACTTATGAATTGTAGGATCAATGGTACAGCTCTCGAGTACCTTATTATGCTCTCTAATATCTACGGGTTTGAGGAAACCCTTGTTCACCAGATCAGAAATGATGTTGTGACCATGCAGCTCAGTTGCTTTCCATCTATCCCAAGGTAAAAGCCCCAGCCCAGTCCACCAGTAAATCACAAATCTCTTCTTCAGTACCGTGTTTTCTGGAAATATACCAAGGCTATACAGGCAAAGACTGGAATGGACGTCCAATGTATCTAGATCTCTTATATCCATGGACGGTTCAATCTCTTGAGAACTACTATTTGATAATTCTGGGTGTTCAATTATTTTGGTTTTCTGGGGCAAAACAGATGCCTTATCACTAGGTTTCTTTGAAATATTATCAAGAATATCCAGTAGTTCGGACCTTACAATGCCTTCATTCATTTCAGTCATTGTATCATCATAATGATCAATCAAGGAATCAATATGCCTTTCTATCTTTCCAAAGTAAAGCATTATGTCCCAATTTGGTATGCTATCATGGCTGTCTTTTGTCTTTACAACCTCTCTTCTAATTTTTTCAAGTATTTTTGCCATCTCCGAGTCCCTAGGAAGTATCTCCTGGGCTAATGCAAGGCGTTTCAGTAGTGGTCCGATGAACTCTGGACTGGCCTTTGAAAAATCATCAAAAATTTCCAGTAGTTCGGACCTTACAATGCCTTCATTCATTTCAGTAATTGTATCATCATAATGATCAATCAAGGAATCAATATGCCTTTCTATCTTTCCAAAGTAACCAATTAGCATTATGTCCCAATTTTGTATGCTATCATGGCTGTCTTTTGTCTTTACAACCTCTCTTCCAATTTTTTCAATTATTTTTGCCATCTCCGAGTCCCTAGGAAGTATCTCCTGGGCTAATGCAAGACGTTTCAGTAGTGGTCCGATGAACTCTGCAATACTGGCCTTTAGTAACTTGGCTTCATTTTGATTGTTGCTCATTGCAATGGTTTGTCAGACCTAAGAAACAATAATGATTCCTATTAAGGTTGGAGGAAGAAAATATTATACATAACATATATACATAATAAAAACTAATTTAAATTAATATGTCTTGTCAAATTCTGAACTTTTATGTCAGTATTTGTGTTGTAATGTCTTAAATGAATGACATTTTAGATTTTTACATCCGATTTTAGCCTCTGGACGGCAGCTAACCACTGTCAAATTTTTTATTTAGTAATTTAAATATTGGTGTAATTTCTGCATTGAGTAATAGCTATATAACCCGGCTTGTGGGTGAGAAAAAGGACAATGTTTATGAATATTCTTTTATAAAATCAAGGAGAGACTATTCTCCCTTTTACTTTAGTGCTCTCAAATTCATTTTCTGAAGATTATCGGTAGCACACGCTTAAATTTAGTGGTGTTGTTTAATCGGATTTTATATTTCGAAATTCAGATTTATTTTTAATAGAATTAAAAAAAGATTAGATTTAGTTTTTGAAAATGTGAAGTAATTAAAATTATTTTTTAATAGGTTAGATTTTATATTTCAAAACTCGGATTTATTATTAATAGGTTTAAAAAATAAGTTATATTTAGTTTTGAAATTTAATTTGAAGTAATTAGATTTTTTTTCAATAGGTTAGATTTTATTTTTCAAAATTCGGATTTATTTTTAATAGTTTAAATAAATAGTTTACATTTATTTTTTGAAAATGTGGAATAATTAGATTTCTTTTTGAATAGGTTAGATTTTATTTTTGAAAATTTGGATTTATTTTTAATAGATTAAAAAAATAGGTTAGATTTAGTTTTTGAAAATGTGAAGTAATTAGAATTATTTTTGAATAGGTTAGTTTTTATTTTCCAAATTTCGGATTTATTATTAATAGGTGAAAAAAAAAGGTTATCTTTAGTTTTTGAAAATTTGAAGTAATTACATTTCTTTTTGAATACGTTAGATTTTATTTTTCAAAATTTAGATTTATTTTTATTAGGTTAGAAATATGTTAAATTTATTTTTTAAAAATTTGACGTAATTAGATTTCTTTTTGAATATGTTCGATTTTATATTTCAAAATTCGGATTTATTTTAAATAGTTTAAATAAATTGTTTAGATTTATTTTTTGAAAATGTTAAGTAATTAGATTTCTTTTTGACTAGGTTACATTTTATTTTTCAAAATTCAGATTTTTTTTAATAGGTTAAATTATAGATTATATTTATTTTTTTAAAATATGAAGTAATTAGAATTATTTTTGAATAGGTTAGATTCTATTTTTCAAAATTCGGATTTATTATTAACAGGTTATATTCAGTTTTTGAAATGTGAAGTAATTATATTACTTTTTGAATAGGTTCGATTTTATTTTTCAAAATTCAGATTTATTTTTAATAGACTAAAAAAATGGTTAGATTTAGTTTTTGAAAGTGTGAATTAATTAAAATTCTTTTTTAATAGGTTAGATTTTATTTTTCAAAATTCGGATTTATTATTATTAGGTTAAAAAAATAGTTTAGATTTAGTTTTTGAAAATGTGAAGTAATTAGATTTCTGTTTTAATAGGTTAGATTTAATTGTTCAAAATTAGGATTTATTTTTAATAGGTTAAATAAATAGGCTAGATTTATTTTTTCAAAATGTTAAGTAATTAGAAAACTATTTGAAAACTATAGAAATCTCTCGTGCTTAGATTAATTGCAGAAAATATTATATGTTCTACCTATCATATGAATAAATTTATGTATCCGGTTATTTCTGCTTACATTAATTTAAATATATGAACAATTATTATAATACAATTCTTACGTTGTATTTATATCAATATTAATTTTATAACAAATCATTAAAGCGAAATTTGCACGTCTGTTTTTAACTAGTTCGTTAACTGTTGTATCAATTCTATAATAACTTAAGATCACAATATTAAAATATCATTAACCAATCCTTTATATATACATACTTTCAGTCTATAGTTTTTCGTTCCACATTATTTAGGATATACCATAAAAAATAGACCGGACAATAAATTCGTAAATGGTATACTAAATGTACGATCGGATCTCACAGACGTTCATTAGATAGCGAATGGGTTATTGGCACTGCATAACCTTGCTCTGATACCAACTTTGTCACACCCTAAATCCAGGGTGCAACAGCCTACCGTGATATTTCCAATTCAGTATACGCAAGGCATGGATCTTTTTGTGCATTACCAATTTAACCCATTCCGTTAATTCCAAATGAAAATATTTACAAGATATATCTGACATTTAATGGTGGAATTAAGATACTAGATGAAATACTATCTACATCCTGTCAGATATTACAACCCAATGTACCATATCTTTGTTTGGCCTTGCTGTCAATTATAACCCATAAACGTATCTTCGTCTAACGAATCTGTGAAACCCACAAAGGGGGAGGACATGAGAAATAACAACGATATTTCTCTGTGTAGCATTTTATTCGGGCTACTAGATTCGTAAGAAGCAATATCCAGAATTAAATATCCGCAGTATAATATCAATTCAATTTTCATAAGAATGAATGCAATACTAATTATCGACAATCAAATGATAATCAACCGGAATAAGCAATGAAAATCAAATAATAATTAGAATATTTGGGTTCTAAATTTATGCAAATACTAGGTAGGATAACACAAACAGATACCATCCTTCTTGCCTTTACAGATGCCCACTAGCAACCCACATTTGTCTTTACACATACCCGTATTTGTTGTGTTTGGCATAGCCCGTTCTATTCAGTCTGTTTTATAGTCAGACACTTAATTCAATTCAATAATTTGATTCAATGATGTGTAATTCAATAATATAAGCAATATTGTTACCCCTCAGAGGTAGTGACTAGCAATAGATATTTACCACAGTTTTTCTATCCTTACAGTCACAATTTACAATATCCTCTACCCAATCGGTACTGGATTCAGTTGAGGCAATTCACCATATGCGCACAAAGGTCCTGGGTCATTTGTATTGTGTAATCACTCAGTTATTTAGAACAAGGAACAAACAATTGATAAACCATACCAAAATGACAAGTCATCAAACTTAACAGTAATTCAATTTCATTTGTATTGTGTTATGCATATGATGCAACATTTCAAATAATGCAGTCAATCAATTATTCAACATGCAAAACTAATAGCAATTTAATTCTTAGAAATGAATATCTAAACAAAGCTAGTGACCCCCCCGCACCTAATAACGTAGGGAAAATAGAGCGACCAACCATTGAATATAAGTTATTCCATGCAGTCTTACCATATCCATGTGCACGGCATTCAGGCCTACGGCAATATAATATATTCTCGATTATTATTACTTATAACTTTATAATTACTTTATAATGTATGTGTCTCAAATAATTAGGTCATGTGCTTTAATTATTTTACTACTAATCAATGACATCATTTATTAATCCTTTCTTTATTTCATAATCCTTGTTTTAACTAAATCCAATTTCGAAAATTAAGATTCAAAATTAGGAGGATGGAGAGCGAAAGAGAAAAGGCGATAGGAAGTTGAAAAAAGGGCGAAAAGACGGCGACCGGGAAGGAGAAAACTCAAGACAAGACATTGACAGAAATCTTTGAGGAAGCAATGATGGAGAAGCCAAAGGACATATTTGAATGGAATATAGGACAGCCAAGCTGGAAAGAATCTCACAGGACACGACAGATAAACTTTACTCAAGAAATATCGTCTATACCTACTTTGGAAGGAAAAGGACAAGAAAGGAAGCAAAGATCCTCTCTTTTGCTCTGGATAGGAGATCATTTGATTTTGAGTTTGGTACCACAGACTAACCAGGACAGCACCTACCAGGGGTTACCATTCATACAAAGTGCAAGTCTTTGCAATAATGATAAGGCGGTTGATCAAAGTACCAAGGAAATAGGAAATCGAAATCCTTTAGATACCCAGAAGACGAAGAGTTTCAACTTGGAAACAGACAAGAGCAATAATGAAGATCTTGAAGGTTGGACTGTGGTTACTCGAAAAAAGAAGAAACCATTTTCCCAGGAGACAAAGCATAGAAGAAACCAACGGTCACCATTATACATCCATGCAACAAAATTAAGGCACCAAAGAAAATGTTTCAGATGCTTGAGAGAAGGGCATATTCAGGCTGTATGTTCAAACCCAAGGCGCTGTTTACACTGCAACACAGATGGACACATAATCCGAGATTGCCCATCAATGCACAGGAGAAGCTGGAGAGCCACACAAGCGCCAAAACCTTTCTATAAAAGGGAAGAACTGATGGAAAGAGAAACACCTCTACCAAACTCTAACTCTCTCATAGTGAAACATACACCATAACTTTCTGAGAAAGAGATCCCAAAACAAAAGAAGGAAGCAGAGAAAGAGGTTCCAGGCGATTGGCAAAACATGATCATGAATGAGCCTGCTGCCATATGGCAGAACAATTTATTTCTTGAAAGATCGGCTTTTATTTTTGCAGGACAAGGTGAATCTGAGCCATACTTTAAGCAGAGAATTGCTAATTGTATGGGGAGACAATTTGACTGTGATGCCTCAGATTTCAAAGTCTTTGTCATTGATGAGGATTATGGAGATGTCATCCTCATCTTCCCTAATAAGGATATGGCAAAGGCAGCCATAGATCGGGCATCTTTCTATATAGGAAATAATATCCAAATTCAGTTGCATCCTTACTCTGCTGACTTGCAACTGGCTTTTGAACCACTTGGGGGAAGGGCACATATCAGACTGTATGGGGTACCTCTAAACCACTGGAACAGAATTGACATGCCCACCTTAGTGTCAGGCTTTGGTTATCCGCTCAGGGTAGCCCCTTATTTTACTAATGGCAATTACCATTTCCTGACTATATTAGTTGCTACTAAGTCTGCAGGCCCTTCTGGCTAAAACTGAAAGTTCATCCGCATAAAAAAGACATCAGAGTGGAACTGGATGGATGGCTAGAGCATCAGGGAAACCATGGACCTCAGCCAGGAGGGAACAATGGTAATAGGCGTCATGGAGGCAACAGAGACCACCATGACAATACAAGAGGGGCAAGACAGAATCAGGCAAGGGCCTCACCGCCGGGCAGACGTGACAAAGGAAGAGGGGAGAACAGGGGACAAAGGATGGATCGAAATGGGTCCAGTTTGAACTCCATCTGGACAAGACCAGTGCAAAATTGGGTAGAGGTTCTAAGGGAAAGACCCATAGCTGCTGGTATTCTTAATGGAGAGGAAATTGAAGGACAAAATCAGTTAATGGTGGGACCAAAAAATCTGCAAATAACAGCACCACTCTCAACTGAATCTACTAGGCCAACAATTGAGGTGCCCGAACATGGTAACATCGTTATTGAACAATCAGGTATGCAGCTTTTTGAAATTGGTTCTCAAGGCCCCACGTTTCGATTTTCTCAGTTGTCGGTTTTTGACGGCCATACATTTATAACTGGAACGTTGGTTACTGCTTTTTATGAGAAAAATCCCACGAGCTCATTCAAATTTTTAATCCTGGAAAAAAGTGCAATTAATGACAAAGTGAAGGAAGTTCTATTTATTCAAGAAAATGGGAAAGATCTGGGGTATTGCGTTGAAGGAGAATAAGTGGGCCTGAAACAAAATGAGGCTGAAATGGGCTTTCTATTAATCGGGAATAATGAAAGTAAAGAATCAAGCCTAGGTAATGACAAGGGTGGTATGGAGACCCAAGAAGTCATGCAGGATCAGGAGATAAGTTTCTCAGAGGTCCTGCCTCCGAGGTTTGAATTTCCAATATACAAAAATCAAGAGGGACCAAGGAATAAAGTGAAAAAAGGGTCATAAAATAAAGGGCGCTCAATGCTGGGGGTTCAGGTCCGGAAAAGCAAGCGACTGCTAGAGAAATACTCAGAGGATAGAGTCCGATACAGCTCTGGTAAGAACAAGTATAGAAGGAGAACCACCAAGCCTAAGTAGATCAAGTGGGAGTACCAGCAATCCCTGGACTCGTTAAGCAAAGTGCAAGCGATGTTGGTAGTTCAGATGGCGGGGGTGGAAGTCAAGGGTGGACTGGAAGAGCAGGTTGAGAAGATCATTGCAGGATGAAAAGTTTCAAGTCTTGTCATAAAATCTGGAGAATCTGGGGATGGGGTATTTTTATGTTTTTTTGGTCTAGGGCTATTTTGTGTCTTATGTTGTTTCTTAGTAGTTATAAGTTTGTATGCATGTTGTTTTATTTGAAGAAGTTTTTTTGGTTAAGTAGGGAAATGAGAAGGGAAGTAGTAAGAAGTCTGTTTGGGGTAGATTTTGGATTAAGGAGTTAAAAGGGATATTGGTGTCAGTATTTTGTAATCGCCTTCGTGATTGGAAAAGTAAGAGGAATCCAGTTAATTAATGAATTTAATCTCTAAAATTAAAGTAGTTTCATGGAATGTCAAAGGATTGAATGATAAGGATAAGAGATCGGCAATTAGACAAACATTTTTATTAGAAAAACCAGAAATTGTCTGTTACCAAGAGACAAAGATATGTCAAATGAACCAAAATCTTGTCAGGCAAGCATGTGGTGCAAGATTGAAAGAATTCCGATGTTTAGATGCTCTAGGAACAAAGGGAGGGATATTATTGGCTTGGAATGACTCTAAATTCACTCTAGTACAGTGTGACAAGGGGGATTACACATTGTCACTAGTTTTAAATTTCAAAGGAGAGGAGTTCAAATTAACAACGGTATATGGTCCCATCTCAACCTCTCTCAGAAGGGACTTTTTCAGAGAATTAAGGGAAGCTAAGCCACATGCTAACATGCCATGGTTGGTATGCGGAGATTTCAATGTAACCCTGCTACAAGAAGACAGAAACGATCTTAATGGTGGAAACTAGACAGAATCTGTCAAATTCTCAGACTTACTGACGGACCTAGAACTCATTAATTTACCTCTAAGGGGAAAAAATATACATGGTCAAATGCCAGATACCAATCGGCAATGGCACGTTTAGACAGATTTCTCATCTCTGTCAGTTGGAGCAGCTCTTTTCCGAATTCAAAGCAAGAGGCAGTGGCAAATACAGCATCAAATCATACACCCCTACTACTTACAACTGAAACAAAATTCAAGCAATCGCCGCTTTTCAGG